>WNWK01025234.1:0-28779 GCA_009830355.1 Cherax destructor
ATATTACCGGTATTATGGTCATTAGTTTGGTCACAACCTCCTCAAAACCTTGAAACTCATCACCACTGACACTTCCATCAGTGTTAGAACTGTCACTGGGGAACAAAAGTGTCCCAATTCGCCGAGGAGTGAGGAGTTTCTTACCGCCAGGCATGGTGAAGAAGGTGTACTAACATGGCGTTTCCACAATGCACCACTGGCTCCCCGATTTTTTTCCTACTGCGCACACTGACCACGCAGACCCATTCTCTCACCATTAGGCTTACCAGCCATTTCGCGCTAAATTTGAAGGCGCTAGAATTTATGCGTACTAGTATGTCAATAACCCCAGCGCGTAAGCCGTACTAGTACGTCAATAACCCCAGCGCGTAAGCCGTACTAGTACGTCAATAACCCTGAAAGGGTTAAGGGATTTAAGGACCCAAATGGAAATAGGTCCGTTTGACTTTATTGGGTTATCTTAAGTAATTTACACAGGCTTCTGTGAGTACTGGAGGTGGAAAGTACAGTGTCTGCACTCTAAAGGAGAGATGAGGATTTGACAGTTCAGAGGGTCATTTGAACTGTGATATCAGTACACTTATGGCAAGACAGCAACTGAACGAATGCTGGTGAATTTTTTCATTTTTTGGGATCATCCTACCTTAGTGGGAAATGGCTATTGTTAAAAATAATGAAATCTTCATATTGGGTATTATTTTGCTTATTTTATAATAGTGTCTTTTTGTAATTCAATAATGTGTACATTTCTTTCCAGAATGGTGGGGACACGTGTTTATGTTGGAGGTTTAAGCTATCGGGTAGGTGAGAGAGACCTAGAAAGATTCTTCAGAGGTTTTGGAAGACTCAGAGACATCGTTATTAAGAATGGCTTTGCATTTGTGGTAAGTATCAGTTCCATGACCTAGCTCATAACTCAATTTGCTCGTACAGTATTTCAAATCAGCTTTCCTCATTTAAATTAATTGAAATGCCATTAATCCGTTCCAGCGGAATTCCTGCTCTCTGGAGGCAGGACAAAATACTTCAATATGACTCTAATATCAACTCTACAGCTTATTTATCTATCACAATTCATCTAATATGACATAATAAACAATATAAATAACATAGAAACATGATATACAGTGGACCCTCGGTTTTCGTTGAAAATTCTTTCCAGAATGCTGTTCGAGTGCCGTTACCAAGCGAATTTGTTCTCATAAGTAGTACAAATGTAAGTTAGATTAGTCGTTTCAGACCCCCAAAAATACACTTACAAAAGCTCTTACAAAAATACACTTACATAATTGTTCGAGTTTGAAGGTGAACGAAAACAGTGTCCACTGTATACTCTAGAATGACTAAAATAGTATGTCATTATGTGATGAGTGGTGGCGGCGGCCATTGCTGCTCCCTCACTGACCATATCTTCTCATGCTTTTATTATAAGAAAAAATGGAGTGTTTGTGAGTGAGGCTAACTGCACTAGATCACTAGTTTCATAAGGAAAACATTGTTCCAATGTAGTACATATTTATAAATAAGAAATATTGCATTAAATATATGTAAAGAAATAAAATTATTTTATAAAGTGTACGTACATATTTACCTGGGAGAAGAGATGGAGGGTGGAAGATAGGCAGAGCGGCGTCTCTCAACCCACAACCTGCACACCTCCACCTTGCTTGTTTATCTATGATTTCATGCTCTAATTCCATGGACATCATCATCTTTTTCTTCTCAGCACTGTCCTTTGCACTTACTTTCTTAGGACCCATGGTTAGAAAAAAGAAATTTGGCCAAATAGCTGTAAATAATGCAAGCAAAGAATGACAAAAATGCTTCCACAGCGATGTAAACAGTGCACTGCGCCAACTAGTGGCAGCGTTCTGAAGTTCCTCCTCCTTATTATTATTACATACTATTATTACTATTATATTGTATTATAATTATTATTATTATTATGTATATTATTATTATTATTATTATTATTATTATTATACAGTGGTACCCCGAGTTTCGTACAGCTCCCAACTCAAACAGTTATGCAAGTGTTTTATTGTAAGGGCCTCTGTAAGTGTATTTTTGGGGGTCTGAAACGGACTAATCTAATTTACATTACGTATTCCTTATGGGAACAAATTCGTTTGGTAATGGCACTCGAACAGCCTTCTGGAACGAATTATGTCCGAAACTCGGGGTACCACTGTAATTATTATTATTATTATTATGAATTTAGGGAACTGAAGCTCGCTTGTTATTATTATTATAATTATTATTCTTTATTTCAACAAATTGGCCGTTTCCCACCAAGGCGGGGTGGCCTAAAGCAATGTATACAGGAGAAAGGGTTACTAGCCCCTTGCTCCCGGCATTTTAGTCGACTCTTACAACACGCATGGCTTACGGAGGAAGAATTCTGTTCCACTTCCCCATGGAGATAAGAGGAAATAAGAACAAGAACTAGTAAGAAAATAGAAGAAAACCCAGAGGGGTGTGTATATATATGCTTGTACATGAATGTGTAGTGTGACCTAAGTGTAAGTAGAAGTAACAAGACATACCTGAAATCTTGCATGTTTATAATTATTATTATTAATTTAGGGAACTGGAGCACAAATCCAATTCCCTAGATCAAGAGCCCCTCACCAGCATCAAGGTTCCTTGATGCTGGTGAGGGGCTCTTGATCTAGGGAATTGGATCTGTGCTCCAGTTCCCTAAATTAATAATAATAATAATAATTTATTATAATTATTATAATAATAATGAGGACCTTCAGAACGCTGCCACTAGTTGGCGTAGAGCACTGTTTACCTCGCTGTGGAAGCATTTTTGTTGTGTTTTGCTTGCTTTATTTACAGCTATTTGACCAAATTTCTTTTTTTCTAACCATGGGTCCTAAGAAAGTAGGTAAGTGCAAAGGACAGTGCTGAGAAGAAAAAGAGGATGATTTCCATGGAATTAAAGCATGAAATCATAGATAAACAAGTGAGGTGTGCGGGTTGTGGGTTGCAGGGAAAGCTCACTTGTAACTCAGATATTGGCTCGTAACTCAGAGCAAAAAATCGACTGATCGACGGCTTGTACGTATCACGAAAAACTTGTATGTTGGGACACTCGAAGTCAAGGTTCCACTATTGCTTTTATTGTCCACTTTAAAAAAAAATCTTTTTCTTCTGAAATGGTAGAGAATCTTTTTTCTGAAGGTAATGATACCAAAAGTACTAAATTTGATGGAAAAATTATGGAATTATGCAGGCGCAAAGTTAGCGGTCTGGGTGGAATTTATTCATTGGTGATTTCACTCCCTTTGAGTCCAATTCTTGACTATTTTGCTAGTATGCCTTCCTTTCTATCAATTGAACACATGAAACTACCCATTCAACCATTACAACTATCCTGTGAGTGTACAGGAGTCAGTAATTTGGCCAGTTCTGCACAAAATTAAAAAAGTACCACATTAAAAATAGTGCATAATCAACAGTGTAGACATTCCTGGCACTAAAACACTTCCTCTGTTTGTTAATCACGTCCCAGGCCTCTCCTACATTACACTTGCCTTCCATTTTGAAGCCATAATTACACAAAGTAGAAGATTTAATCTATTTCCTAGATTTTTTTTTTTTTAACAAGTCGGCCATCTCCCACCGAGGCAGGGTGACCCAAAAAGAAAGAAAATCCCCAAAAAGAAAATACTTTCATCATCATTCAACACTTTCACCACACTCATACATAATCACTGTCTTTGCAGAGGAGCTCAGATATGACAGCTGAGAAAAGTCCCTCCCAGCTGTCACTATCTCAGACCCCTCCTTTAAAGTGCAGGCATTGTACTTCCCATTTCCAGGACTCAAGTCCAACTAAATCAATTAACTGGTTTCCCTGAATCCCTTCACAAAATGTTACCCTGCTCACACTCCAACAGATCGTCATGTCCCAAAACCATTCGTCTCCATTCACTCCTATCCAACACGCTCACACATGCTTGCTGGAAGTCCAAGCCCTCGCCCACAAAACCTCCTTTACCCCTTCCTCCAACCTTTCTTGGACGACCCCTACCCCGCCTTCCTTCCCCTACAGATTTATACGCTCTCCAAGTCATTCTACTTTGATCCATTCTCTCTAAATGACCAAACCACCTCAACAACCCCTCTTCAGCCCTCTGACAAATACTTTTAGTAACTCCACACCTTCTCCTAATTTCCACATTCGAATTTTCTGCATAATATTTACACCACACATTGCCCTTAGACAGGACATCTCCACTGCCTCCAGCCTCCTCCTCGCTGCAGCATTTGCAACCCATGCTTCACACCCATATAAGAGTGTTGGTACCACTATACTTTCGTACATTCCTTCTTTGCCTCCATGGATAACGTTTTTGTCTCCACAGATACCTCAATGCACCACTCGCCTTTTTCCTTCATCAATTCTATGGTTAACCTCATCCTTCATAAACCCATCCGCTGACACATCAACTCCCAAATATCTGAAAACATTTACTTCTTCCATAATCCCTCTCTCCAATGTGATATCCATTTTTCTTTATTTAAGTCGTTTGATACCCTCATCACCTTACTCTTATCTATGTTCACTTTTAACTTTCTACCTTTACACACTCTCCCAAACTCGTCCACTAACCTTTGCAACTTTTCTTTAGAATCTCCCATAAGCACAGTATCATCAGCAAAAAGTAACTGTGTCAACTCCCATTTTGCATTTAATTCTCCATAATTTAATCCCACCCCTCTCCCCAACACCCTAGCATTTACTTCTTTTACAACCCCATCTATAAATATATTAAACAACCATGGTGACATTACACATCCCTGTCTAAGACCTACTTTTACCGGGAAGTAATCTCCTCTCTCCTACACACCCTAACCTGAGCCTCACTATCCTCATAAAAACTCTTTACAGCCTTCAGTAACTTACTACCTATTCCATACACTTGCAACATTTGCCACATTGCTCCCCTATCCACTCTATCATATGCCTTTTCTAAATCCATAAATGCAATAAAATCTTCTCTACCTTTATCTAAATACTGTTCACATATATGCTTCACTGTAAACACTTGATCTACACATCCCCTACCCACTCTAAAGCCTCCTTGCTCATCTGCAATCCTACTCTCTGTCTTACCTCTAATTCTTTCAATAATAACCCTGCCATACACTTTACCTGGTATACTCAGTAAACTTATTCCCCTATAATTTTTACACTCTCTTTATCCCCTTCCCTTTATATAAAGGAACTATACATGCTCTCTGCCAATCCCTAGGTACCTTCCCTCTTTCATACATTTATTAAACAAAAATACCAACCACTCCAGCACTATATCCCCCTGCTTTTAACATTTCTGTCATGATTCCGTCAATTCCAGCTGCTTTACCCCATTTCATTCTACGTAATGCCTCACGCACCTCTCCCACACTCACATCCTGCTCTTCTTCACTCCTAAACGATGTTGTACCTCCCTGGCCAGTACATGAAATTACCGCCTCCTTTTTTCATCGACATTTAAAAGTTCCTCAAAATATTCCCGCCATCTACCCAATACCTCCAGCTCCCCATCTACTAACTCCCTACTCTGTTTTTAACTGACAAATCCATTCGTTCCTAGGCTTTCTTACCTTGTTTATCTCACTCCAAAATTTTTCTTGTTTTCAGCAAAATTTCTTGACAGAGCCTCTCCCATTCTTTCATCCGCTCTTCTTTGCACTCTCTCACCACTCTCTTCACCTTTCTTTTACTCTCCATATACTCTGCTCTTCTATTAACACTTCTGTTTTGTAAAAACCTCTCATAAGCTACCTTTTCTCTTTATCACACCCTTTACTTCTTCATTCCACCACTCACTCCTCTTTCCTCCTGACCCACCCTCCTATAGCCACAAACTTCTGCCCCACATTCTAATACTGCATTTTTAAAACTATCCCAACTCTCTTCAACCCCCCACTACTCCTACTTGCACTAGCCCACCTTTCTGCCAATAGTTGCTTATATCTCACCCTAGCTTTCTCCTCCTTAGTTTATACACTTTTACCTCTCTCTTACTTGCTGTTGCCATTTTCTTTTGTCCCATCTACCTTTTACTCTAACTGTAGCTACAACCAAATAATGATCTGATATATCCGTTGCCCCCTATAAACATGTACATCCTGAAGCCTACTCATCAACCTTTTATCCACCAATACATAATCCAACAAACTACTTTCCTTACGTGCTATATCATACCTTGTATATTTATTTATCCTCTTTTTCATAAAATATGTATTACTTATTACCAAACCTCTTTCTACACATAGCTCAATTAATGGTTCCCCATTTACATTTACCCTGGCACCCCAAATTTACCTACTACTCCATCCACAACATTTTTACCCACTTTAGCATTAAGATCCCCAACCACAATTACTCTCTCACTTGGTTCAAAACTCCCCACACACTCACTCAACATTTCCCAAAATCTCCTCTCTCCTCTACACTTCTCTCTTCTCCAGGTGCATAAACACTTACAATAACCCACTTTTCACATCCAACCTTTATTTTACTCCACATAATCCTTGAATTTATACATTTATATTCCTTCTTTACCTGCCATAACTGATTATTCAACATTATTGCCACTCCTAATTTAGCTCTAACTCTATTTGAAACCCCTGATCTAATCCCATTTATTTCTCCCCACTGAAACTCTCCTACCCCCTTCAGCTTTGTCTCACTTAAAGCCAGGACATCCAGCTTCTTTTCATTCATAACATCTACAATCATCTCTTTCTTATCATTCGCACAACATCCACGCACATTCAAACATCCCACTTTGACGGTTTTCTTCTTCTTTTTAGTAAGCTATACAGGAAAAGGGGTTACTAGCCATTGTTCCCCATTGTTCCTAGATAATAAAATATAACCAGGAATGCTTGGTCATGGTTTATGGCATCCCAGTAATTGAATCAGGTCTATTAAAAACCCATGACAGACTGGGAATGTAGAAGAGCCTTACTAGTCCTGAGGAAAATAAAAAAATATAATTTTTCTTCTAATTTGAGCCCAGTTTTAAGCTACTTCAGGTCCTGAAACCAACCAAAATCATCTCTATTTCAGTAGTATGGCTCCCATTCTATTAAATGGTACCAAAAGCAGGCTGTGGTTCTTAGGTTGAACTTCATGTGGCCAGCAGTAACAGCCTGGTTAATTAGGCCTTGATCTTCCTGGTCTGGGACCAGGCTGTAGGGGTGTTGACCCCCCAAAAACTTTCTTCCGGCATAGTTATATTTAATCTGTGATGCTCTTCAGTCTTGTAAGAAAGACATTTTAAACTGCTAACAATAGTTGTCACAGCTCACTTATGAACAGTTTATGGATTAATGATATCCCCCTGCTTGGTGTAAATTGGTTAAGTGTGTAGCTCTTTAAATTTGTTTGTATTCCTCATTAAATTGTACATTAGGGCCCTGATTTTACAGCAGGTTAGGTTCCAGGCTACTACTGTAAAGTGAAACTTAGCCCTTTTTTTTTTCACTTTCAAATGCATATAAAAGCCAGGTAACATGTATACACTATCATATATTAAGTAAGCAATAGAGCTAGTCCTAAAAAATACATATACAGTACACGCATTACTTTCCTTAAAATATTTTTGTCCTTAGCTTTTAGTAAGTGGCCCTGCTTCACAGTGAAGTGCTGTAAAGTGGAGCCTGCTTGTATGCCCTGAATTGAGAGTCCACCTACAGTTGCTCTTATACAGTCAAGTTTTGTCTAGGCTTTTATTAATTTTACTGTGAAATATTTATTTTTAATTAAATTATTTTTAGGAATATTTACATAGTGTAGTAGTAGTAAGTGATTAAATCTTGACTAGTATTTGAGTAAGAATTGAAATGCATTACCTGTGTGAATGCAAGTTTAATATCATTCTTGCTAATGCATCGGACATACTGGTGTATAACTTGTTGTTCCTTTGTTTCAGATTATTGTAACATATCTGTCTGTATATACTTTTTTTTTTTTTTTCAACAAGTCGGCCGTCTCCCACCGAGGCAGGGTGACCCAAAAAGAAAGAAAAACCCCAAAAAGAAAATACTTTCATCATCATTCAACACTTTCACCTCACTCATACATAATCACTGTCTTTGCAGAGGCGCTCAGATACGACAGCTGAGAATAGTCCCTCCCAGCTGTCACTATCCCAGACCCTCCTTTAAAGTGCAGGCATTGTACTTCCCATTTCCAGGACTGAAGTCCAACTAAATCAATTAACTGGTTTCCCTGAATCCCTTCACAAAATGTTACCCTGCTCACACTCCAACAGATCGCCATGTCCCAAAAACCATTTGTCTCCATTCATTCCTATCTAACACGCTCACACATGCTTGCTGGAAGTCCAAGCCCTCGCCCACAAAACCTCCTTTACCCCTCCCTCCAACCTTTTCTAGGACGACCCCTACCCCGCCTTCCTTCCCCTACAGATTTATACGCTCTCAAAGTCATTCTATTTTGATCCATTCTCTCTAACTGACCAAACCACCTCAACAACCCCTCTTCAGCCCTCTGACAAATACTTTTAGTAACTCCACACCTCCTAATTTCCACATTCCGAACTTTCTGCATAATGTTTACACCACACATTGCCCTTAGACAGGACATCTCCACTGCCTCCAGCCTCCTCCTCGCTGCAGCATTTGCAACCCATGCTTCACACCCATATAAGAGTGTTGGTACCACTATACTTTCGTACATTCACTTTGCCTCCATGGATAACGTTTTTTGTCTCCACAGATACCTCAATGCACCACTCACCTTTTTTCCTTCATCAATTCTATGGTTAACCTCATCCTTCATAAACCCATCCGCTGACACGTCAACTCCCAAATATCTGAAAACATTTACTTCTTCCATAATCCCTCTCTCCAATGTGATATCAAATTTTTCTTTATTTAAATCGTTTGATACCCTCATCACCTTACTCTTATCTATGTTCACTTTCAACTTTCTACCTTTACACACTCTCCCAAACTCGTCCACTAACCTTTGCAACTTTTCTTTAGAATCTCCCATAAGCACAGTATCATCAGCAAAAAGTAACTGTGTCAACTCCCATTTTGCATTTAATTCCTCATAATTTAATCCCACCCCTCTCCCCAACACCCTAGCATTTACTTCTTTTACAACCCCATCTATAAATATATTAAACAACCATGGTGACATTACACATCCCTGTCTAAGACCTACTTTTACTGGGAAGTAATCTCCCTCTCTCCTACACACCCTAACCTGAGCATCACTATCCTCATAAAAACTCTTTACAGCCTTCAGTAACTTACTACCTATTCCATACACTTGCAACATTTGCCACATTGCTCCCCTATCCACTCTATCATATGCCTTTTCTGTATATACTTATCTAAACATTATTAAAAAACTTGTTCATTTTTCTTGTAGGAATTTGACGATCACAGAGATGCTGATGATGCAGTGTACGAGATGAATGGCAAGGATTTAATGGGGGAAAGGTAATGTTGCTACACAGTTTTACACTGAATTATATCCTTGACTTAAATTCCAAATAAGCTATAATTAAATCCAAAAGCTACATTCCAAGGTTTGTGGCAATACTTTTACAATAAATGAAAAATTCTATTATTGGTTAGGCATTTTCTATACTTTTTGGGGTCTAATGATCTCGGAACATTTGACTGGCTTGTACAAATACAGCCATATACAGTGATTTTCCATATGATATACTTCTACTTTATACCCAGTGTTTACTCTTCCATGTCACATTTTGTGGTAAACGACTGAGACAATTCTCACTAAGCAATCCCAGGTCTTGTCAGCCAGACCACTTCCCCGATAACCCCTGAAGCTTAAGTCACTTGATTCTGTCATTCCAGGTCACACTGCTCAGACATTCCTGTATTAGCTGGTTTTCTTTGCTACTTGTATATATCTCTACTTCAGTATTTATGGTTGCATATGTAGTAAAGTTTAACCCGTTAACTATCCAAACGTAGATCTATGTTCTCTCGCCCAGCGCTCCAAATACAGTTGTACAGTACCTCGGTATACCTCCTTAATCCATTCCAGAACCTTAGACTTATACCAAAGAGGACATATACCAAACAAATTTTCCCATAAGAAATATAGGGAAAACGATTAATCTGTTCCCATGAAAAAAAAAGCCCTATTGTTATTGGCATATTATACATTGATGGGGTTGTATAAAATAATTTAAACACTGCTTAATACTAAAATATGTAATTTAAATACTGCTTAATACTAAAATATGTAATTTAAACACTGCTTAATACTAAAATACATACATAAATCCAAAAGAATTAGATGAAATAAATGAAAATTTAATCTCCCTCACTTTGCTGAAAAGAGTTGAGCACCTACTAGGATAGTGCTGAGAAGGGAGGAGGAGGAAATGTTATTGTGTGGAAGGAGAGTCCCCTTCTCTTTTCTGTCTCTTGTTCCCTATTTGGACCTGGTTGAAGCTCACCAGGTTTGACTTTTACTAAAAATCTGTCCAAAGAACTTTGCTTCTGCCTTCTCCTCAGGATGTTTCAGAAATGTATGTAGTATATGGTATGCAGCAGCCAAGTCTCAGGTATGCATGCCACCTTCATACTTTTCAGCAATCTCTCTTTTCACCTCCATGGTGATCCTAACCATATTCTTTGTTGCTTGGCTCTTCTCATTAACTTTCTTAGAACTCATGGTTGGTTAATGAATTTACTAAAAATTTATGCAAAAAAAAACAATCACGTGAAAATTCACTGAGAGTTACAGCGCGGGTTCACTGAATGGTAGCAACGAGCGTACTGACGCTAGCGGGCAGTCGTGGCTTTGTCTCGAGAGAGGTAAACAATGGAAATAAGTCACTGTCTGACTTTTTTGGGTTATCCTAGGTTCTCTACACATGCTGCTATGTATGATAATCTATGTATAACTGTATTTGTTACATACAGTGGACCCCCGGTTTTCGTACTGCTCCAAACTCAAACAGTTATTCAAGTGTATTTTTGTAAGTGCTTTTGTAAGTGTATTTTTGGGGGTCTAAAAGGACTAATTTAATTCACATTATTCCTTATGGGAACAAATTTGTTTGGTAATTGCACATGAACAGCATTCTGTAACGAATTAATTACGAAAACCGGGGGTCCACTGTATATGATTTGTACTACCTAACTATTTTAAATCTAATTGTGTATGTACCTAATTAGGTATGTATCTAATTATTACTGGGAAATAATCTCCCTCTCGCCTACATACTCTAACCTGAGCCTCACTATCCTCGTAAAAACATTTCTCCGCTTTCAATAACCTACCTCCTATTCCATACATTTGCAACATCTGCCACATTTCCCCCCTATCCACCCTATCATATGCGTTTTCCAAATCCATAAATGCCACAAACACCTTTTTACCCTTATCTAAATATTGTTCAGCTATATGTTTCACTGCAAACACTTGGTCCACACACCCCTACCCTTCCTAAAGCTTCCTTGTTCATCTGCTATCCTGCTCTCCGTCTTACTCCTAATTCTTTCAATAATAACTCTACCATACACTTTACCAGGTATGTATACTCAACAGACTTATTCCCCTATAATTTTTACACTCTCTTTTGTCCCCTTTGCCTTTATACAAAGGAACTATGCATGCTCTCTGCCAATCCCTCTTCCATACATTTGTTAAATAAAAACACTAACCACTCTAAAAATATATCCCACCTGCCTTTAACATTTCTATCTTTATCCCAACAGGGATGTGTGATGTCACCTTGGTTGTTCAATATATTTATAGTTGGAGTTGTAAGAGAAGTGAATGCTCGGGTGTTGGCAAGAGGTGTGGGGTTAAAAGATAAAGAATCTAACACAAAGTGGGAGTTGTCAAGTTGCTCTTTGCTGATGACACTGTGCTTTTGGGGATTCTGAAGAAAATTGCAGAGGTTGGTGGTTAAGTTTGGTAGGGTATGTAAAAGAAGGAAATTAAAAGTGAATATAGGAAAGAGTAAGGTGATGAGGATAACAAAAAAATTAGATAACGGAAGATTGGATATCAGATTGGAGGGAGAGAGTATGGAGGAGGTGAATGTGTTCAGATATTTGGGAGTGGATGTGTCAGCAGATGGGTATATGAAGAATGAGGTGAATCATAGAATTAACGAGGGGAAAAAGGTGAGTGGTGCACTAAGGAGCTTGTGGAGACTGGAGGCAGTGGAGATGTCATGTCTGAGGGCAATGTGTGGTGTGAATATAATGCAGAGAATCCGTAGTTTGGAGATTAGGAGGAGGTGTGGGATTGCCAAAACTATTATCCAGAGAGCTGAGGAGGGGTTATTGAGATGGTTTGGACATGTAGAGAGGATGGAACAAAATAGAATGACTGAGTGTATAAATCTGTAGTGGAGGGAAGGCGGGGTAGGGGTCAGACTGGAAAAGGTTGGAGGGAGGTGGTAAAGGAGGTTTTGTGTGCGAGGGGCTTGGACTTCCAGCAAGCGTGCGTGAGCGTGTTAGGAGCGAATGGAGACAAATGGTTTTTAGGACTTGACGTGCTGTTGGAGTGTAGGCAAGGTAACATTTATGAAGGGTTTCAGGGGTCCACTGTATCTAATAATGTACGTATGTTCAAATGTATTGCTCCATGATTATCATGCCTAGGCATGCTAGTGGCCTTCTTTGTAATTAATATTTTATAACATGTAAACCACACATTGTAAGCTTTTCAAGGAAATAAACATTTTGATTTTGATACAAGTTCTAGCACGCGAGTCTTATTCCAAACGAAGGTTGTATACCAAGCAAAAATTTTCACGTCCAAACAGGACGTATACCAAGTTGGACTTATTCCAGAGTGGATCTATGCTGAGGTACCACTGTATTTTGAAATAAAAAATTGTTCTTTTTTATAGAAATAGAGCGCATTTTTCTACGTGTCATAGAATAAAAAAAAATTAGGGTCAGTACTTACCGAGATATGAGCCCGCAAAATTGGCACTTAACGATCACCTGACGGCAACATGGTGCGCTGCCACTTGCAGAAATTCTACATACAGTATTTATCATTTTCCTTTTTTTTTATAATTTTCTTAGTTTTTATGGTACGATAATTATGTTTTACTCATTGTATACTATCTACAAAAATTCTTACAATCTAGTTTTAAGTTAATTTTAAGTCTGCCCAAAATGCCCTGCATACTAGGGGCTTTTGGCATGTACACCTCATGTAATTCTTTGTATCATGTCCAAATAAAAATTATTATTATTACAGTGGTACCCCGGTTTACGATGGTCCCCAAACTCACCCTTTTATGTAAGTTTATTTTTTAAATGCTTTTGTAAGTGTAATTTTGGGGGTCTAAAAGGACTAGTCTATTTTACAACTTTTCTTAAGGAGATAAATTCGTTTGGTAATGGCACTTGAACAGCATTCTGGAATGAAAAAATATCGTAAACCGGGGTACCACTGTATATAGTAATGCTTTTGATTTCATGGCCAATTGTTGTTTAATCGCAAATATTATATACAAAATTTTAATCATACTGTCACAAACACACGTACACACTGATAGGCGATTTTGCACACCTGGCTGAATCACATTTATTATCTACAACTATGTACAAGTATTTACATGTCCCACTTATGTTTCTAGAACTCCACAATTGTATAATAGTACTCCATGAAGCATGGATTCATACAGAGTGCCACCCCATATTGGTGACACATGAATCATGTGTCCTTCCACTGTTGGGGTCGTTTTGTGGTGGTAGCACACACAACACACTTTTTCTGCGAATACTTCTTCTTTGGGGTAGGTGGTATTGGTATCAGGTAGTGACAGTTAGGGATGATTCGGTCTGGCACTTCCCCGACTGGCTGTGGTTATGGTTGGGGGTCATGTCGCTGTTGAGGGACAGATACAGGTGTGGTACCATACTTTTTTGTTGTCTGTTTTATGACATTCAGGGAGAATTCTGCAAAATGTTGTCGTTTGCCAGTCTTTATTTCGTACATATTGAATGCATTGAGCACTGCAATGTCTACAAGGTGGCAAAACACTTTTATATACCACTTGCGACTCCTACACACAGTCAACGAACCCTATCATCATGTCACACTTGTCAGCTAGTCGCATATTGTTCGTATATTTGACGACAACAGCTGGCTTGACAATACAGTGGACCCTCGCTATTCGAACACTCCAAAACTCGCCCTTTTATGTAAGTTTATTATTGTAAGTGCTTTTATACGTGTATTTTTAGGGGTCTGAAATGGACTAATCTTATTACATCATTCCTTATGGGAATAAATTCGTTTGGTAACAGCACTTGAACAGCATTCTGGAATGAGGGTGAATTTTGGAGTGTTCGAATAACGAGGGTCCACTGTACATTCATTGGTGTCCCGGTTCACTTTGTTTGTACCAGCTCGTTTCTGTGGATGGTTGACAGCAATGTCACGTCCCGTTTGTCATGCCACGTCAGTGCCATGATGTCATTGGCATGAAACACTTGCACTGCACCGTCAACACTGCCTCCACTGAACCTTGGCATATGTTTTCTATTCCTTCTCACTGTTCTCAGTATTGTTCATATGTAGGAAATCAGCGAGCATAGGGCTTGCATACCAGTTGTCTGTGTACAATGTATGACCCTTGCCAAGGTATGGTTCCATCATCTTGTGAACATCACCAGAAATGCCCAACACAAAAGGGGACCCATGTCTTCTTCTCCACAACCTCCTTCCTTTCCTTCATACCTACCTTTCTAGCTTCCTTTCTTCCTTCATTCCTTCCTTCCTCTTTCTGCCTTCCTTTCTTACATATTTCCTTCCTTCCTTCCTTCCTTTCTGCCTTCCTTCCATTTTCCTTCCTTCCTTCCTTCTCTTCCTTTCTTACTTCTTGTTCCTTCCTTCCTCTCATCTCTTCCTTCCTCTCTTCCTTCCTTCCTCTTATTCTTTTTCCTTTCTTCCTTCTCTCTTCCTTCTTCTTTCTTCCTTCCTCATCTCTTCCTTCCTTTCCTTCTCTTTCTTCTTCCTCTTCTTCTCTTCTTTCCTTCCTTCCTTCCTCTCATCTCTTCTTTCCTTCCTTCCTTCCTCTCATCTCTTCTTTCCTTCATTCCTTCCTCACATTTCTTCCTTACTTACTTTCTTTCTTTCTTTCTTCCTTCCTTCCTTCCTTCTGGTATCCTGGGCATTGCTTTCGGTCACAAACTCATCAAAACCATGAAATTTATCTTCAGAGACACTTCCATCTGTGTTAGAACTATCATTGAGGAAGAGAAATGTCCCAGATGCGCCAAGGAGTCAAATAATTCTTACCGCTAGGCATGCTGAACAAGGACTACTGAAATGG
Organism: Cherax destructor; assembly: GCA_009830355.1. NCBI lineage: Eukaryota > Metazoa > Arthropoda > Malacostraca > Decapoda > Parastacidae > Cherax > Cherax destructor. The sequence goes on from WNWK01025234.1 coordinate 15,351, forward strand.
TGTTCCCACAATGCACCAGTGGCTGCCCGATTTTTTTTATACTGCGCGCACTGACCACACAGACCCATTCTCTCGCATGTAGGCCTACCAGCTTTCTCCTGCTTGATTTGAGGCCGCTAGAATTTAGGCGTATAAATACGTCCGAAACATTGGCTCGTAAGATGTATATATACGTCCGAAACAGTCAAAGGGTTAAAATAGTGAAATTGAGTTTTTGTTTTTGTTTTGGATTTTTATGATTTTATTGGCTGTTTCTTGGTACCATTTGATAAAATGGAAGGCGTATTACTGAAAGAGATAATTTTTGAGGTAACTGTCTGTGCTGTAGTACTACGCCAAAATTCTAGCAGCTTCAAATTTAGCACGAGAAGGCTCATAGGCCTACATATGAGAGAATGGGTCTGTGGTCAGTGTGCACAGTAAACAAAAAATTGGGGCACCCTCAGTGCATTGTGAGAACTCCATCTCAGTACCCATTGTTCACCATATCTTGCAGTAGCAAAACCCTCAATCCCCATCAAATTGGGAATCTCCTCTTCCCAATAAGTGACAGTTCTGCAATCTACGGAAGTATACGTATCTGAAGAGGAATTCTGTGGTTTTGAACAAATTGTGACTGAAAGCAATGCTCAGGAAATTGAAAATAGTGACCAAAACCCTGATGACCCTCAACCTTCCATCTCTGGTGCTTGTCCGTCTGGGGTCATGTTCAATTGTACCTTGCCATAAGCATAAGCTTATATTTTCCTGTGGCCAGGCCTCAGGTGTGAGTAATGGTGATGACAGTGACATGGATTTTGATTTTCTTGCTCATGGTGACCATTCAAGTAGTGGCAGTAAGGACGAATATTCACCAGTGAAGCATCGGTTTATGTGATGCCACGTATGGTCTGGTAGTGTGCCATATGCAGTTCTAAGTGGATGGAGTACATCCTGTAGTACATCTCGTGGCCCTACACCATGAACAGATAGTGAAAGTGATAATGATGTTGCTACAATTGAGATGGATAATAGACCGCATGCGTCAATAGGTGGTTGTGGTGCCGTGTGGGGTGCTCCACCAGCAACAGCCCAAGCTGGGACCCATGCCGCTGGTTCAGCACTTCCACGACCCAGGGCATCCTCAACCAGCCCCACACCACAACCAGCAACTAATATCCAGTACGCACCAACAAACCGCCTCTGGGATTAGCAGGGAAATGCAAATTTTGTGCCCAGTCCCCATCAGTTTGATGACAGCAACAGTGGAATCCTACCAAATTGTACTCTTGGGAAAACTGCAAATGAAGTGGAATTCTTTGAACTGTTTGTTGACAAACCCCTGATGGAAATTGTCAGGAAAAGCAACAGATACTATGATTAAACTATGGCAAATACAATGGTTTCACCACAGTCACAACTACGCAGGTGGAAGGAGACAATTGTGGCTGAGATGTACGTATTTGTTTTTTGCCACAATAATGCTTTAAAGGTAGACTGTCATTCAAGCAGTATATACCGAGCAAGAGGAAACTCTTTGATATCAAATTGTGGTGAGAACAATGATGGAACCATATCTTGGTAAGGGACATACATTATATACAGTAGAACCCTGCTTTACGGCATTCCGCTAATACGGACATTTCAAATTATGATCAAAACTCGCTATACGGCTCCCCCACCAGCCTTTCTAATACAGTCACTGCTCCCCACCCGGTTTGTTTACATTCTCCGTGAGCACATCTCTCTATTATGTCTGGAAACTTTCTAAAATTTCAAGTGTTTTAAGGTTATTGCATATTTTATATGTACAGCCTCTCCTCAGTTAATGATGAAGTTCCGTGCCTAATACCACATTGGTAAAAGAATTCGTCGCTAAATCAGGAACTACTATAATGGTAGTGGATTTGTGTCAACCATCTTTGATATTGTTTTAATGTCACCTTTGCACCATTTATAGCATTTTTACAATATACAGTAGTTTACTGTACAGTGGACCCTCGGTTAACGAATACCCCGGAAATCGTGCAATTATGTAAGTATAATTTTGTAAGTTCTTGTGGAAGTGTATTTTTGGGGGTCTGAAATAGACTAACCTACGTGAAATTTTTCCTTAAGGGAGTAAATTCGTTCGGTAATGGCACTTGAGCAGACTTCAGGAGTGAAGTTTTTACGAAACTCGGGGGTCCACTGTATATTGTAATAAAGAGAACAGAGGAAATCAACTCTAATATACATTATTTAGGTATGCGTACTGGTCAGAGAGCCCGTCGTAAGTCAGAGTCGTTGGTAAACGAGTACGCCGCTAAGCAAGGAGAGGTTGTATTCTGGTAATTATACTTATGTGTACCTGTACCTAAATATACTTACACACTGTGCTGGCGTGCAGATACACATTAAAATCACTAAAAGTCTCTCTACTCTTGAAGACACCAAATAATAATAATAATAATAATAATGTCTTGGGTGCATTAAATGTTGTATATTAATATAGACATTTCTATTAATCCATCTTAAGATATTTTTTTCAAAATTATATAAGAAACACTTTACATAACACACAAATATGATACATACACCCACAGTATAAAAATTTACATAAATATGAGATGTGTTTACCAACACCAATTACTGGGGGATAACTGTAGAAAAGTATTCCTTTCTTCTGTACTAACTTGTACAACTTGTACACAGTGTAAGAGTATTTGTATTCTGAGGTAATTTATTGTTATGTATAGTAGTATTTTACCTTGCTGTATTATTTTCCCTCTGCTGGTGTAAGGGGCTCTTGTCCAAGGAACTAGACAATCAAATTTGAATGCTTCCCATTTCATAGGTGCTATATGACCCCTGTGGGTTTAGGACTTTCCTATGCTTAAATTTTTTTTATAACAATTGGGAGTGGCATCATTCTTCAGTGGCTGACACATGTAAAATAAATGGATCACTTTAAAGGTTTGGCTGTTTAAGCACAAATTTTGTTATTCTGTGTTATAACTGAAAAGTGCATCTTCTGGTCAGATTAAACTTTTAGTGTTGATGTGTTTTCCTCTTAGGAAACAATCTCTTGAAGTTAGGTTGTGTGTGTAAGTTATCATGCATTAATTTTATTAATCAAATTGAATTCTATGAAATAATTGGGGAATGTTTCTTCTGATCAGAAATAAGTCAATGTTTGACGCTATTTGGTTATCCTAGCTTAAATCAACTTAATGTTGTTTAATGTGCCTATAACATGTGTGTACTCTCAAGACCATTCTTAAACATTTAGCTGTCATGTGCACTAGGCTTACATAAAACATTCTTTTCTAAAAGTTTGGATTTATTTTTTAAGTGCTGCATCTGATTAGCTTCAAGCCTTCCATGCTTATAACATGATAATGCAATTTCTGAGTGGCTTCAAGCTTAATGTGCTTGTGTATTTTAAGATTTTTTTTGTTGAAAGGTTTGAATTAGATTTGTACTGTACAGTGGACCCCCGAGTTTCGTAAACCCCGGAAATCGTACATTTATGTAAGTATAATATTGTAAGTGCTTGTGGAAAAGTATTTTTTGGAGTCTGAAATAGACTAACCTACGTGACATTTTTCCTTAAGGGAGTAAATTCGTTCGGTAATGGCACTTGAGCAGACTTCAGGAGTGAAGTTTTTACGAAACTCGGGGGTCCACTGTATATGGTATAATTTACAATTTTTATTGAAGAAATTTCGATAATAGTTTCTGTATGTTGACTTATGAATGCCTCTTCTGATTCTCTTCAAATCTTCAACACTAATATTTAAATGCATTGTCAAAAGCTGCACTATTTCAGTCTTGTGCATTGAGGCACAAGGGACTGAGGTGATGGAATACAAGGATGTCTTCCTCAGATTACGCAGCAACTGCTTGACTAAAGCTTGTTATATGAGAGTCTTTCCCAGTTGTTTTTAACCTTTCGATTGTTCATCATGTAGAATTACATTATTGGCGCCATGGTTTGTCATGTCGATCTACAGTGTCATGAGCTCAGCTCACTCAGACAGTCTGCAAGTGGTGAATTTCAGCCTAGATATGAGAGAATGGGTGTTTGTGGTGAGTGTACACATTGCAAAAAAAAATCCTGCCAAGTGGAAATGTGGACTTTTGCTAAGATCTGATTTAATTATTGGGATGCCGTGAATCATAAATCATTTCTGGCTATATTTTATTATCCAAGAAATAGGATAAATCTTTGATTTTTTTGTATGTGATGAATTCTAAATGGAAAGCAAGTGTAATGTGGGGGAAGGCTTTGAGACATGATTATTGGACAGAGGAAATTTTGTTTTAGCGACTGGAATGTCTGCACTGTTTATTTTGGACTCTGTTTTTAATTTTTTTTTAGTTTGCATAAAATTTACCAAATTCTGTGCACTTTATAGGATAGGTTTGATAATTGAATGGGTAGTTTCTTGTAAGCAGTTGATAGAACAGAAAACATGTAGTAAATGAAATAGCTAAGGATTTGGTCACATTGAGCAATGTAATTGGCTTAAAATTGGACTCAAATCTGGCAAAAACTCTGTCCTGACAATGCCTCTAAGAAACGTCGCACTGTCGAAGAGCCCTATCCAGACTTACCTTATTGCACTTATCACCGGATAGCTGGCCATGATACTATCTTGCATGTCTAAATTTGTTGAGGGTGGAACACAGACTTGAGTGACAGAATTTCCAGTGCCTGGCCGCTTGGCAACGCTACTAGGTAACATATCGGCTTGCAAGTACTTAATCCGGTCTGTAAACTCTGCAGCTGTATGGCAGACCTCGGATCCCAGTTGATAACCCAAAAATGGCACAACTAGGTCATCGATTTCTGCCTGCCATCGGTAAGGATCAAGCACAATTCTGAAATCTCTCATGGCAGCAAATCCGATTAAAAGGTCACCAGGGAAACTAATCTTATCAACGACAAGGAAAGAAGTGGTTAATTCTCTACCTTGGATAAAGAAGGTAAGATTAGTCCGACCTCTGACACGTAATGGAGAACCCGCAACACCACGAAGGGTGGACACACGAGCTGGTTCTATGAGAAGGACATGTTTTAGCTGCTTATCTCTAAACAAACTAGACCTGATGATATTGACTTGTGCCCCAGAATCCATAAACACCTGGATGGGTGCACCATACACGGATCCTTCTACTAAGGGACCCATATTTGCACTGGAACTAATATGCAAACAAGATGGCGGATTATCATCAGTAAAAGTTTGTTCCACCTCGTCTCCAAAAGTATCATCTTCCACTACTGGAATTTCATCAATAATTTCCTCAATTATCTCGTCTACAGAACAGTCATCATCAGTTACTGGAGTTTCATCACCGCAATCCTCTCCACCGAGATCACACAGAGCCTCGAAGGAATTCTGGATGGGGATGGAGTACTCCGTATCTCCTACTGTCACCACGGGTCGGTCTGATTGGGGCGCTCGGATTCCCCCGAGTTCACAAACTTTACTTGGTTCTGGTTATTAGTCTGAGAACCACGGCCTCTATTACCTCTTCTACTTCTACTGTATGAGCGACCATGGAAGGATCTGGAATACCCGCGGTTATTTAAGGCATTACACTCGGAAGTATCATGGCCAGCTATCCGGTGATAAGTGCAATAAGGTAAGTCTGGATAGGGCTCTTCGACAGTGCAGGACAGACACGCAGGCCTATGGCTCTGAGAATACCACCTGTCTAATATACCAAGTTACCATCCCAAACTCGTCTGTTCATTACCCAATCTACGAAAGAACCCCCACGCAACAACTCTGCATAAATGGCACCCAGACCATTAACTGTGATGGCATAATTCTGTAAGTTTTTCATCAAATTTCGTATTTTTAGTGTCGTAAATTACTTTCAGGAAAAGATTCTCTACCATTTCAGAATATTTTTTTTTTTTTAATGTGGACACTGTCAGTTGTGAGCAAAGTAACATTTATGAAGGGATTCAGGGAAACCGGCAGGCCGGACTTGAGTTCTGGAGATGGGAAGTACAGTGCCGGCACTCTGAAGGAGGGGTGTAAATGTTGCAGTTTTATAACTGTAGTGTAAAGCACCCTTCTGGCAAGACAGTGATGGAGTGAATGATGATGAAAGTTTTTCTTTTTCGGGCCACCCTGCCTTGGTGGGAATCGGCCGATGTGTTAATAAATAAAATAACTGTCAGCACTCATAATTTTGGCTATCTGGACAGCGAAAGGGTTAAATGTTAGCATAGTAGAGATGTTTTGATTTCTTTATTAGTGTGTTAGTGGTGAATACTTCTTGGTTGTTCTTTGGATATTAAGCTCAGTCTTTTTTCTTTCATAGCTGTGATTTTTGTCATTGCATTTTAGGATGGGATATTTAGCCATGGGCAGTTTAGCCTTAGTTGTAGTCTGTTTTATTATTATTATTATTATTATTATTATTATTATTATTGGGGAGTGCATTTTGTGGAGGCTTTGATTTTTTGTAGAAATATTTGGATACACAAGTTAATGTCTAGATTGTTATTAAATTCTCTCTGCCAGTCGAGATTTCTGACTCCTACAATCAAGTTGTTAACTGATGTCTCGTCATTCAGCATGAATGTGATAGTTTGTTTCTGTTGGTAATTTTGAGAGGATGATTAGAAAGGTGGAGTAATAATTAATTGTTGTCGGTGTATCACTTTCTAAAATAATCAGCAGTGATCTCGGTAACTATACAGTGGACCCTCGGTTTTCGTAATTAATCCGTTCCAGAGGGCGCTACTAAAACCGAATATTACTAAATCCGAATATTTTCCCCATAAGAAATAGTGGAAATTCAATTAATCCTTTCCAGACACCCAAAAGTATTAAAATAAATTTTGTTTCAACATTAAATTACACAGAAAAGAATGAGACAAAGTATAAAACAGTAATAACTTGACACTTACCTTTATTGAAGAGTTGTTGATGTGTGGAAGATGGAAGGAGGGGAGAGGAAGGAGGAGTTGCTAGTGTTTGGAAGGGAAATCCCCTTCCATTAACACTTCAGGTACCAAGTCCTTTTCTGTAGTTACTTCCCTTCTTTGTTTTTTAATGCCACTAGGACCAGCTTGAGTCACTGGACCCCTCTCTCACAAAAAATCTGTCCATGGAGCTCTGTGTCTGGCGTTTCTTTAAAACGTCCCTGAAATGGGGCACCACATTGGCACAAATCTCCTTAATCATTGAAGAAGGCAATGTCTTCCATCTCTCTTCCTCCTCCTCTGCAGTAATTTCCTGAACTGTGGTCTGTTGCCGTTGCAGATGAAGCTCTTGCAGATCTGCAGGGGTTAGCTCTTCATTGTGGTCCTCCACCAACTCTTCCACATCCTCGCTAGTAACCTCCAACCCCATGGACTACCCTAGTGCCACAATTTTTTCTACAACAGGCTCAGGGTCCTGAGGCTCAGCCCCAAAACCTTCAAAATCACTCTCTGGGACACAGTCTGGCCACAATTTTCTCCAAGCAGAGTTCATAGTCCTGGAGCTCACTTCCTCCCAAGCCTTCCCTATATGGTTTATGTAATGGAGGATATTGAAGTGATCTTTCCAAAACCCTTTTAGGGTCAATTGAGTGTCCGAGGTTATGTCAAAGCATCTTTGAGACATTGATTTGGTGTAGAGTTTTTTGAAGTTTGAAATGACCTGCTGGTCCATGGGCTGGAGGAGAGGAGTGGTATTAGGGGGCAAGAACTTTACTGTGATGAACTTAAAGTCCTCCACAATTTGCTCTTCCAAGTCTCGAGGATGAGAAGGACCATTGTCCATGACCAGGAGGCACTTGAGGTCCAATTTATTTTCCAGGAGAGATTTCTTCACACTGAGGCCAAACACTTCATTGAACCAATCAAGAAAATTTCCCTCGTAACCCATGCCTTAGTGTTAGCCTTCCACATCACACACAACTTAGCCTTGGCAACACTGTATTTCTTGAAAACACTGGGATTTTCAGAGTGATACACGAGTAAAGGCTTCACTTTGAAATCCCCTCTAGCATTACTACAGAACATGAGAGTTAGCCTGTCTTTCATAGGCTTGTGTCCTGGCAGTGCCTTTTCCTCCTGTGTAATGAAGGTCCTGTTTGGCATTTTCTTAAAAACAGGCCTGTTTCGTCACAATTAAACACTTGTTGGGGTTTGAATTCTTCAGCCTCTACATAGCTTTTGAATTCATGCACATATTTTTCAGCCGCACCTTAGTCTGAACTAGCTGCCTCACCATGCCTTATCACACTGTGTATGCCACTACACTTCTTAAATCTGTCAAACCAGCCTTTGCTGGCTTTAAATTCGTCTCACTTCAGCACTCGTTGCAGGTATTTTCTTGACGAGATCATCATGCAACTGCCTTGCTTTTTCGGATATTATCGCCTACGTAACACTATCTCCTGCTAATTCTTTCTCGTTGATCCACACCAACAACAAAGTTTCCACATCTTCCAGTATTTGCGATTACTGTTTTGTGATCATATTTGCACCTTTCGCAACAACAGCTTCCTTGATTTCATTTCCCTTGGCCACGATGGAAGCCAGTCTCGAACTTACCGTTGCTATCTAAAAATTTTTGAGAAACTAGTGCACAAGAGACTACGTATATTCATTTATTACAGTACAAAACGTACTCAACCCCTGCTAACTTGGCTTTAGAAAAACAAAAGCACAAAGGATGCAATTGTAAAAATGCTGGACCTACTTTACACAGCACTTGAAAACAAGGAATATCATCTAGGACTCTTTATTGACCTAAGGAAAGCTTTTGATACAGTAGACCACGGCATCCTACTCCAAAAACTTGACCATTATGGCATAAGAGGCCACGCTCTTATGTATTTCAAATCCTATCTTACTAACAGGTATCAATACGTCACCATTAAAGACACAACTTCATTTACACGACCACTTGATATTGGAGTACCACAGGGAAGTGTCCTTGGTCCCCTGCTCTTCCTCCTATACATAAATGATCTACCCAACGTATCCCAACACCTAAAACCGATTCTCTTTGCTGATGATACGACTTATGTCATCTCCCACCCAAATCTAGCCTCACTCAACACCATTGTTAATGAAGAGCTACTAAAAATATCAACCTGGATGACAGCCAACAAACTTACACTTAACACTGACAAAACCTTCTACATTATGCTTGGGAACAGAACAGGAGTTGCACAACTGAACATAACGATTGACAACACTCCTATTGCTAAACACAATGAGGGCAAATTCCTGTGCCTACACCTGGAGAGCAACCTGAATTTCAGCACCCATATCAACCACATAGCAAAAAAAGTATCCAAAACGGTTGGTATCCTCTCCAAAATACGTTACTATGTACCGCAATCAGCCCTACTCACATTATACTATTCACTCGTCTATCCCTACCTCACCTATGCCATATGTGCTTGGGGATCAACAGCAACAACTCACCTAAAACCAATATTAACTCAACAAAAAGCCGCAGTAAGAATTATCACGCAATCCAATCCCAGGCAACACCCCCCCCCCCACTCTTCAAAGACCTAAATTTACTCACTGTCCAGAACATCCACATTTACTACTGTGCAACCTACATGTATAGAACCATAAATTCCAATATTAACCCTGAACTAAAACGCTTTCTTGATAGTTGTGACAGGACCCATAGACACAATACCAGACACAAAAATCTCTATGACATTCCACGTGTCTGGCTAAATTTATACAAACGTTCAATGTACATTAAAGGACCTAAAATCTGGAACTCCCTACCTGAAAACTCCAAAACTGCAGACTCAGCCACCATTTTCAACACTATCATCAAAAAACATCTTATCTCACTAACACACCCGACCATCACCTAAACACATACACACACATCCTCCTCATCTACACCAGTACTGACCCAAAGGACAGTAAACATAAAATCCTTAATACGTATAGCTATTGTCTAATAAATCCGAAACTAGTTTGCCTGATTTACTCCAATATTGGAGCTTTAATAGAAACTGTAACATGCCAAGACAAAACCATTCTTATTACTAATTTTTTACAATCTAAGCATTCTAAACTACCTCAATATGGTAAATATATTTAATCATTTGAAATTTGTACTCATTTGTAATCTGTAATACAATCTAGTTATCCTGAACTACCTCACTATTGTAAATCTCTTTAATCATTTGAAATTTATATTCATATGTAATTTGTAATATACAGTGGACCCCCGAGTTACGTACACCCCAGAAATCGTACAATTACGTAAGTATAATATTGTAAGTGCTTGTGGAAGTGTATTTTTGGGTGTCTGAAATAGACTAACCTAAGTGACATTATTTCTTAAAGGAGTAAATTTGTTCGGTAATGGCACTCGAGCAGGATTCTGGAATGAAGTTTTTACGATACTCGGGGGTCCACTGTAGATTAAAACCTAGTATTAAGTCTGCCCAAAATGTCAAGCATGCCCAGGCATGCTAGGCATGCTAACGGCCATCTTTGTAATTACTATGGTCCTTAGTCCTTAAAATGTGAAACACACATTGTAATTTTTACAGAGAAATAAATCAATTTTAATTTGATGGTTGTATAGGCTTTGCCATACAGCCTAGCCAGCTCAGCGACACATACTCCACTTTCATTTATTTTGCAATGATCTCTTTTTTTCAGTTCTACCGTTTTTCTAACCTTCTTACCACAGGGCTGGCACTAGAGCTTTCTTTGGCCCATGGTGGCTTATTTAGCGGGAAAGGCACTAAAAACAATGGAATACAGTGGCCCCTTGGTTTTCGATTTTAACCGCTCCAGATGGATCAGCTAAAACCAAAATCGCAAAAACCCAAAAAAACTATTTTCCCTCAAAAAAAGGGGAAACCAATTAATGCTCCAGAAACCCAAAATTTTGGGAAAAAAATTTGGGGGGGGGCCTTTAAAGATAGATTTACGTGCACAAATGAATGAACTCTTATGTGGCACTTACCTTTATTGAAGACTGATGTTGCTGATGGAAGAGAAGGGAGGAGGGGAGAGGGAAGAGAGGCTATTGTTTGAAGGGGAATCCCCTTCCATAAGGAATTTGGTACCAAGTCCTTATCCGGGTCACTTCCTGCATGCCTGCTACACTCCCTGCCTGGTACACACACTCCTGCATTTTTACACTCCCTGTTTTTCCTGCTACACTCCCTGCTTTCCTGCTACACTCCCTGCATACCTGCTATTATCCCTGCATACCTGCTACCTCCCTGCATACCTGCTACACTCCCTGCATACCTCACTCCCTGCATACCTGCTCACTCCCTGCATACCTGCTACACTCCCTGCATACCACACCCCTGCATACCTGCTACACTCCTGCAACCTGCAAACACTCCCTGCATACCTGCTACACTCCCTGCATACCTGTTACACCCTGCATACCTCCCTACACTCCCTGCATACCTGCAAACACTCCCTGCATACCTTTTACACTCCCGCATACCTTTACACCCCCTTTGCATACCTGCTACACCCCCTGCATCCCTGCTACCTTGCATACCTGTACACTCCCTGCATACCTGCTACACTCCCTGCCTGCTACACTCTCTCCCTGCCTTCTACACTACCTGCTTTCCTGCAAACACCCCCTGCATACCTGCTACACTCCTGCATACCTGCTACACTTGCATACTTGTTACACCCCCTGCATACCTGCTACACTTTGATATCTGCTACACTCCCTGCATACCTGTTACACTCCCTGCATCCCTGTTAACCCCTGCATGCATGTTACACTCCTTGCATACCTGTTACACTCCTTGCATACCTGCAATTCTTGCATACCTGCTACATTTCTTGCATACCTGTTTGCCACCCCTTTCATGACCTGCTAGCACTCCCTGCATGCTCGTACACTCCCTGCATACTTGCTACACTCCTTGCATACCTGCTACACCCCTGCATGCATGCTACACTCCCTGCATACCTGCTACACTCCTGCATGCATGCTACACTCCCTGCATGCTGACACCCCCTGCATACCTGCTACACTCCTTGCATGCATGCTACACTCCCTGCAGATGCTACACTTCCTGCATCCCCGTTACACTTTGCATACCTGCTACACTCTCTGCATGCATGCTACACTCCCTGCATGCCTGCTACACCTTAAATTCCATCGGCCATTTTTCTTTACCAAAGGACTGGCACTAGGAGCTTTTTTGGGCCCATGGTGGGCTATTTAGTAATCACAAATAATAACACAAAAACAATGAATTGTTAATAAATGTTTTGTATGAACTCCGGGGATGATGTTCACTCAAGCATAGAAAAGCTACACTGCGTGACAATTTCGTGGGTGGCGGTCTAGCGGGCTTTGTATGTGCGCGGCACTGGTGGACAGGTTCTGTACCATCGGCGAAAACTGAGACAATCGGTGAAAACTGAGACAATTTTTCCACAAAAAATCAGCGAAAACCAAAATCGGCGAAAACTGGGACAATCGAAAACCAAGGGATGACTGTAATGACAAAATGTATGGTAAGAATGCGTGGGGGACCGTCACTCACTGGGGAAACAATGGCACACTGACTCTGGATGGAGTGTTGGGCCGTGCGGGCACGCGTATGCGTCCAGGACGAATTACTAATTCTGAGGATCTACGAATACCGAAAAAATATTTTACGAATTTTTTTCTAATTCCGAATTTTACGAAATCTGATGCCTATGAAATCCGGGGGGGCCACTGTACATGTTTATGGAACTAGCTTTTGTTTTTTTATTGAGAGTTTGTCGGTCTCCCGCTGTTATTAACCATTTAGTTCCTTTTTTACATATAGTGAACCCCGGTATCGGTCACCTCGGAAATGGAACAATTATGTAAGTTTAATATTGTAAGTGCTTTTGTATGTATTTTTGGGGGTCTGAAAGGACTAATTAATTTACATTTTTTTAAAATTTAGTAAATTGCGTTCCCCTCCTTTTACAGTTATTTTGGTTGTATCCCCATTTTATGTGAAAATGAGATACTCCATAAACATCAGAATTGTATGTTCAGATTGTGTTTGTTATAGTGAAGTCGTATGGAGTGTCTTGCCCCCCACCATTGTATCGGGAATTTTTTGGTAATTCCTTTTTAATTTCTCAATAATACTGAAATATATGACAAAGTGGGGATGTGCAATGAAGACATGAAGCATCTCTTTATGAACAAGGGTGACATCCCCTATCTTGTTGATTGCTTACTTGATAGATGTTTCTTTTCCCTAAAATACAATTACAATTTTATTTTGCACCTTCTCTTTGAAACTACTATAAACTTTAGCCCTTTCACTTACATTACATAGATCTACATAGTAAGGGTCATTGTCACTCATGCAGATATACACACAAATTATAGCCCCTGATTTTCCATCGGGAAACCAGTTTAGAAATGAGATGGGTCTGTGGTAAGTATGTAGTATCCCCACTCCCCATAGTGCATGATGGGGAAAAGCTAAC
>WNWK01025235.1:0-28779 GCA_009830355.1 Cherax destructor
GTAAATAATTAAAAAATATTCAAAAAAGCATAAAAAAATTATTTAATTTCATTTTTACGATTTAAATTTTTAAAAAAATTTTTTGAAAAAACATTTTTTTTATAAAATACACCTAGGGAAGCTTCCTAAAGAAAATATTAAATTTTGTTACTTTTCCCATAAAATTTAATTCAGGAAAAATTTATTTTTTAAAAAAATTGATTTTTTAAAAAAATTTTTTTCGAAAAGCCTCAAACCGCTCTAAAAATCAAAATTTTCAAAAACCAACCCCATTTTTTGAGTTTTTTTAAAGTTTCATGTTTTTTGAAAAAAATATAAATATTCTAAAAATATTGATTTTTAAGATTTTTTAAAGGGATTTTTAAAAAAATTAAAAAACATTTTTTAAAAAAATTAAAAAAAGCTATAAAACTTATTTTTTTGATTTTTTAATTTAAGGATTTTTAGGATTTTCTGAAAAAATTTTTTTTGATAAAATAACCTTATAAACTTCCCAAAAGTCATTTAAATTTCTTTCTTTTTCCATAAATTTCAATTTCAGTAAAAAATTTATTTAAAAATTGGGAAAAACTATTTTTACAAAAATGATTTTGCCAAAAAAGACTCAAACCCTTAAAATTAAAATGCAAAAAAATCATTTTTCCTTTTTTTATTTTTAATGTTTCATGTATTTTTAAAAAAATATAAATATTCTAAAATATTGATTTTTATAGATTTTTAATGGGATTTTTAAAAATATGTAAATAATTATAAATATTCAAAAATGCTATAAAACTTATTTATTGCATTTTTACGATTCAAGCATTTCAAGGATTTTCTGAAAAACTATTTTTTTAGATAAAATATACCTATGAGTAAGCTTCATAAAGAAAATCATAAATTTTGCTTACTTTTCCCATAAATTTCAATTGCATAGAAATTTATTTAAAGGTTGAAAATCTAGTATTTTAGCTAAAAATGAGTTTTGTCAGAAAAGCACTCAAACTGCTCTAAAACGTCGAAATATGCATAAAATACCATTTTAGCACATTTTTCTGAGCTTTTTAATGTTTCCATGTATTTTTCGAAAATAAATGAAATATTCTATAAAAATATTGATTTTTAAAGATTTTTAATGGATTTTTAAAATAGTTAAATAATTATGAAATATTAAAAATGCTATAAACTTGATTTTATTGCATTTTTGACGATTTAAGCATTTTCAGGATTTTCTGAAAAACAATTTTTTAGATAAATACACCTAATAAGCTTCCTAAAAGAAAATCAATTAAATTTTGTTACTTTTCCCATACAATTTCAATTGCAGTAAATTTATTTAAAAGTGTGAAAATCTAGTATTTTAGCTAAAAATGAGTTTTGCAGAAAAGCACTCAAACGCTCTAAAACGTCGAAATATGCAATAAAATACATTTTAGCACATTTTTCTGAGCTTTTTAATGTTTCATGTATTTTTCTGAAAATAATATGAAATATTCTATAAAAATATTGATTTTTATAGATTTTTAATGGGATTTTTTAAAAATATGTAAATAATTATAAATATTAAAATGCTATAAAACGTTATTTTATTGCAATTTTTTGACGATTTGCATTTTAGATTTTCTTAAAAACTTTTTTTAGATAAAAATATACCTATGAGTAAGCTTCCTAAAAGAAAATCATAAAATTTTGCTTACTTTTCCCATAAATTTCAATTGCAGTAGAAATTCTATTTAAAAGTGTGAAAATCTAAGTATTTTAGCTAAAAATGAGTTTTGCAAGAAAAGCACTCAAACCGCTCTAAATGTCGAAAATGCAATAAAAATACTATTTTAGCACATTTTTCTGAGCTTTTTAATGTTTCATGTATTTTTTCGAAAATAATATGAAATATTCATAAAAATATTGATTTTTATAGATTTTTAATGGGATTTTTTAAAATATGTAAATAATTAATAAATATTCAAAAATGCTATAAAACTTGATTTAATTGCATTTTTTGACGATTTAAGGATTTTCAAGATTTTTGAAAAACTTTTTTTATAAAATACACCTAGGAGTAAGTTCCAAAAGAAAATCATTAAACTTTGCTTACTTTTCCTATAAATTTAAATTGCAATAGAAATTTTATTTAAAAGTGTGAAAATCTAAGTATTTTAGCTAAAAATGAGTTTTGCAAGAAAAGCACTCAAACCGCTCTAAAACGTCGAAAATGCAATAAAATACATTTTAGCACATTTTCTGAGCTTTTAATGTTTCATGTATTTTTCGAAAATAATATGAAATATTCTTCAAAATATTGATTTTTATAGATTTTTAATGGGATTTTTAAAAATATGTAAATAATTTAAAATATTCAAAAATGCTATAAAACGTTATTTTATTGCATTTTTGACGATTCAAGGCATTTTCAAGGATTTTCTAAAAACTTTTTTTTAGATAAAATATACTATGAGTAAGCTTCCTAAAAGAAAATCATAAAATTTTGCTTACTTTTCCATAAATTTCAATTGCAGTAGAAATTCTATTTAAAAGTGTGAAAATCTAAGTATTTTAGCTAAAAATGAGTTTTGCAAGAAAAGCACTCAAACCGCTCTAAAACGTCGAAATATGCAATAAAATACTATTTTAGCACATTTTTCTGATCTTTTTAATGTTTCATGTATTTTTGAAAATAATATGAAATATTCTATAATAATATTGATTTTTATAGATTTTTAATGGGATTTTTAAAAATAGTAAATAATTATAAATATTAAAATGCTATAAACTTATTTATTGCATTTTTGACGATTTAAGCATTTTCAAGGATTTTCTGAAAAACATTTTTTAGATAAAATACACCTATAGTAAGCTTCTAAAGAAAATCATTAAATTTTCTTATTTTCCCAAAATTTCAATTGCAGTAGAAATTTATTTAAAAGTGTGAAAATCTAATTTTAGCTAAAAATGAGTTTTGCAGAAAAGCACTCAAACCGCTCTAAAACGTCGAAATATGCAATAAAATACATTTTAGCACATTTTTGATTTTTAATGTTTCATGTATTTTTCGAAAATAATATGAAATATTCTATAAAATATTGATTTTTATAGATTTTAATGGGATTTTTAAAAATATGTAAAAATTATAAATATTCAAAAATGCTATAAAACTTATTTAATTGCATTTTGACGATTTAAGGCATTTTCAAGGATTTTCTGAAAAACTATTTTTTTTATAAAATACACCTATGAGTAAGCTTCCTAAAAGAAAATCATAAAATTTTGCTTACTTTTCCCATCAATTTAATTGCAGTAGAAATTGTATTTAAAAGTGTTTGTATTTAGCTAAAATGAGTTTTGTCAGAAAAGCACTCAAACCGCTCTAAAACTCGAAATATGCAATAAAATAGATTTTACCACATTTTTCTGAGCTTTTTAATGTTTCATGTATTTTTCAAATAATATGAAATATTCTATAAAAATATTGATTTTTAAGATTTTAATGGGATTTTTTAAAAATAGTAAATAATTATAAATATTCAAAAATGCTATAAAACTTGATTTTATTGCATTTTTGACGATTTAAGCATTTTCAAGGATTTTCTGAAAAACAATTTTTTTGATAAAATACACCTATAAATAAGCTTCCTAAAAGAAAATCAGTAAATTTTGCTTACTTTTCCATAATTTTAATTGCAGTAGAAATTCTATTTAAAAGTTGAAAATCTAGTATTTTAGCTAAAAAATGAGTTTTGCAGAAAGCACTCAAACCGCTCTAAACGTCGAAAATGCAATAAAATACATTTTAGCACATTTTTCTGAGCTTTTTAATGTTTCATGTATTTTCGAAAATAATATGAAATATTCTAAATTAATATTGATTTTTATAGATTTTTAATGGGATTTTTTAAAAAATAATTTAAATATTCAAAAATGTTAAAACGTTATTTTATTGCATTTTTTGGCATTCAAGGATTTTCTAAAAACTTTTTTTAGATAAAATATACCTATGAGTAAGCTTCCTAAAAGAAAATCATAAAATTTTGCTTACTTTTCCCATAAATTTCAATTGCAGTAGAAATTCTATTTAAAAGTTGAAAATCTAGTATTTTAGCTAAAAATGAGTTTTGCAGAAAAGCACTCAAACGCTTAAAACGTCGAAATATGCAATAAAATCATTTTACCACATTTTTCTGAGCTTTTTAATGTTTCATGTATTTTGGAAAATAATATGAAATATTCTATAATATTGATTTTTATAGATTTTTAATGGGATTTTTTAAAAATATGTAAATAATTTATAAATATTAAAAATGCTATAAAACGTTATTTTATTGCATTTTTACGATTCAAGGCATTTTCAGATTTCTAAAAACTTTTTTTAGATAAAATATACCTATGAGTAAGCTTCCTAAAGAAAATCATTAAATTTTGCTTACTTTTCCCATAATTTCAATTGCAGTAGAAATTCTATTTAAAAGTGTGAAAATCTAAGTATTTTAGCTAAAAATGAGTTTTGCAGAAAAGCACTCAAACGTCTAAAACGTCGAAAATGCAATAAAATACTATTTTAGCACATTTTCTGAGCTTTTAATGTTTCATGTATTTTTCGAAAATAATATGAAATATTCTAAATAATATTGATTTTTATAGATTTTTAATGGGATTTTTTAAAATATTAAATAATTATAAATATTCAAAAATGCTATAAAACTTATTTTATTGCATTTTGACGATTCAAGGCATTTTCAAGGATTTTCTAAAAACTTTTTTAGATAAAATATACTATGAGTAAGCTTCCTAAAAGAAAATCATAAATTTTGCTTACTTTTCCATAAATTTCAATTGCAGTGAAATTTATTTAAAAGTGTGAAAATCTAAGTATTTTAGCTAAAAAATGAGTTTGCAGAAAAGCACTCAAACCGCTCTAAAACGTCGAAATATGCAATAAAATACGATTTTAGCACATTTTTCTAGCTTTTTAATGTTTCATGTATTTTCGAAAATAATATGAAATATTCTATAAAAATATTATTTTTATAGATTTTTAATGGATTTTTAAAAATATGTAAATAATTAATAAATATTCAAAATGCTATAAACTTGATTTAATTGCATTTTTGACGATTTAAGGCATTTTCAAGGATTTTCTGAAAAAACTATTTTTTTTTTTTTTTTTTTTTTTTTTTTTTTTTTTTTTTTTTTTTTTTTTTTTTTTTTTTTTTTTTTTTTTTTTTTTTCGAAAATAATATGAAATATTCTATAAAAATATTGATTTTTATAGATTTTTAATTGGATTTTTAAAAATATGTAAATAATTATAATATTCAAAAATGCTATAAAACTTGATTTAATTGCATTTTTGACGATTTAAGGCATTTTCAAGGATTTTCTGAAAAACATTTTTTTGATAAAATACACCTAGAGTAAGCTTCCTAAAAGAAAATCATTAAATTTTGCTTACTTTTCCATAAATTTCAATTGCAGTAGAAATTTATTTAAAAGTTGAAAATCTAAGTATTTTAGCTAAAAATGAGTTTTGTCAGAAAAGCACTCAAACGCTCTAAAACGTCGAAATATGCCATAAAATGCCATTTTACCACATTTTTCTGAGCTTTTTAATGTTTCATGTATTTTTGAAAATAATATGAAATATTCTAAATTAATATTGATTTTTATAGATTTTTAATGGGATTTTTAAAAATATGTAAATCATTTATAAATATTCAAAAATGCTATAAAACTTATTTTATTGCATTTTTGACGATTCAAGCATTTTCATGGATTTTCTGAAAAAATTATTTTTTAGATAAAATATACCTATGAGTAAGCTTCCTAAAGAAAATCATAAAATTTTGCTTACTTTTCCCATAAATTTCAATTGCAGTAGAAATTCTATTTAAAAGTGTGAAAATCTAGTATTTTAGCTAAAAAATGAGTTTTGCAGAAAAGCACTCAAACCGCTCTAAAACGTCGAAATATGCAATAAAATACATTTTAGCACATTTTTCTGAGCTTTTTAATGTTTCATGTATTTTGGAAAATAATATGAAATATTCTATAAAAATATTGATTTTTAAGATTTTTAATGGGATTTTTAAAAATATGTAAATAATTATAAATATTCAAAATGCTATAAAACTTGATTTTATTGCATTTTTGACGATTTAAGCATTTTCAAGGATTTTCTGAAAAACAATTTTTGATAAATACACCTAGAATAAGCTTCCTAAAGAAAATCATTAAATTTTGCTTACTTTTCCATAAATTTCAATTGCAGTAGAAATTCTATTTAAAAGTTTGAAAATCTAGTATTTTAGCTAAAAAATGAGTTTTGTCAGAAAAGCACTCAAACCGCTCTAAAACGTCGAAATATGCATAAAATGCCATTTTACCACATTTTTCTGAGCTTTTAATGTTTCATGTATTTTGAAAATAATATGAAATATTCTAAATTAATATTGATTTTTATAGATTTTTAATGGGATTTTTAAATATAAATATTTATAAAAATTCAAAAATGCTATAAAACGTTATTTTATTGCATTTTTTTACGTCAAGCATTTCAAGGATTTTCTAAAAAATTTTTTTAGATAAAATATACCTATGAGTAAGCTTCCTAAAGAAAATCATAAAATTTTGCTTACTTTTCCCATAAATTTCAATTGCAGTAGAAATTCTATTTAAAAGTTTTTTAAAAATATGTAAATAATTATAAATATTCAAAATGCTTTATTTTATTGCATTTTTGACGATTCAAGGATTTTCTAAAAACTTTTTTTGATAAAATATACCTATGAGTAAGCTTCCTAAAAGAAAATCATTAAATTTTGCTTACTTTTCCCATAAATTTCAATTGCAGTAGAAATTTATTTAAAGTTTGAAAATCTAGTATTTTAGCTAAAAATGAGTTTTGTCAGAAAAGCACTCAAACTGTCTAAAACGTCGAAATATGCAATAAAATACCATTTTAGCACATTTTTCTGAGCTTTTTAATGTTTCATGTATTTTGAAATAATATGAAATATTCTAAATTAATATTGATTTTTAAGATTTTAATGATTTTTTAAAATATGAAATATTTATAAATATTAAAATGCTATAAAACGTTATTTTATTGCATTTTTACGATTAAGCCCCCCCCCCCCCCCCCCCCCCCCCCCCCCCCCCCCCCCCCCCCCCCCCCCCCCCCCGCAATAAAATACTATTTTAGCACATTTTTCTGAGCTTTTTAATGTTTCATGTATTTTTCGAAAATAATATGAAATATTCTAAATTAATATTGATTTTTATAGATTTTTAATGGATTTTTTAAAAATATGTAAATAATTTAATAAATATATAAAATGCATTATAAAACTTATTTATTACATTTTTTAACGATTCAAGTCATTTTCAAGGATTTTCTAAAAACTTTTTTTTAGATAAAATATACCTATGAGTAAGCTTCCTAAAAGAAAATCATAAATTTACTTACTTTTCCCAAAAAATTCAATTGCAGTAGAAATTCTATTTAAAAGTGTGAAAATCTAAGTATTTTAGTTAAAAAATGAGTTTTGCAAGAAAAGCACTCAAACCGCTCTAAAACGTCGAAATATGCAATATAATACGATTTTAGCACATTTTTTTGAGATTTTTAATGTTTCATGTATTTTACGAAAATAATATGAAATATTCTATAAAAATATTGATTTTTATAGATTTTTAATGGGATTTTTTAAAAATATGTAAATAATTAATAAATATTCAAAAATGCTATAAAACTTGATTTAATTGCATTTTTTCACGATTTAAGGCATTTTCAAGGATTTTCTAAAAAGTATTTTTTGATAAAATACACCTAGGAGTAAGCTTCCTAAAAGAAAATCATTAAATTTTGCTTACTTTTCTAATCAATTTTAATTGCAGTAGAAATTGTATTTAAAAGTTTGTATTTATAATGAGTTTTGTCAGAAAAGCACTCAAACCGCTCTAAAACTTCGAAATATGCCATAAAATGCCATTTTACCACATTTTTCTGAGCTTTTTAATGTTTCATGTATGTTTTGCAAATAATATGAAATATTCTAAATTAATATTGATTTTTACAGATTTTTAATGGGATCTTTTAAAAATATGTAAATCATTTATAAATATTCAAAAATGCTATAAAACGTTATTTTATTGCATTTTTTGACGATTCAAGGCATTTTTATGGATTTTCTGAAAAATTATTTTTTTAGATAAAATATACCTATGAGTAAGCTTCCTAAAAGAAAATCATTAAATTTGCTTACTTTTCCCAAAATTTCAATTGCAGTAGAAATTTATTTAAAAGTTTGAAAATCTACGTATTTTAGCTAAAAATGAGTTTTGCAAGAAAAGCACTCAAACCGCTCTAAAACGTCGAAATATGCAATAAAATCATTTTACACATTTTCTGAGCTTTTTAATGTTTCATGTATTTTCGAAAATAATATGAAATATTCTATAAAAAATTGATTTTTATAGATTTTTAATGGATTTTTAAAAATATGTAAATAATTAATAATATTAAAATGCTATAAAACTTATTTAATTGCATTTTTGACGATTAAGGCATTTTCAAGGATTTTCTTAAAAATATTTTTATAAAATACACCTAAAGAAAATCATTAAATTTTGCTACTTTTCCATAAATTTCAATTGCAATAAAATTCTATTTAAAAGTGTGAAAATCTAGTATTTTAGCTAAAAATGAGTTTTGCAGAAAGCACTCAAACCCTCTAAACGTCGAAATATGCAATAAAATACCATTTAGCACATTTTTGATTTTTAATGTTTCATGTATTTTGAAAATAATATGAAATATTCTATAATAATATGATTTTTATAGATTTTAATGATTTAAAAATATGTAAATAAATATAAATATTCAAAAATGCTATAAACTTATTTTATTGCATTTTTGACGTTAGATTTTCAGATTTTCTGAAAAACTATTTTTTTAATAAAATATACCTATGATAAGCTCCAAAAGAAAATCATAAAATTTGCTTACTTTTCCAAAAATTTCAATTGCATAGAAATTCTATTTAAAAGTGTTAAAATCTAGTATTTTAGCTAAAAATGAGTTTGCAAGAAAAGCACTCAAACCGCTCTAAACGTCGAAATATGCAAAAAATACGATTTTAGCACATTTTCTGAGCTTTTAATGTTTCATGTATTTTTCGAAAATAATATGAAATATTCTATAAAAATATTGATTTTTATAGATTTTTAATGGATTTTTAAAAATATGTAAATAATTTATAAAATTAAAAATGCTATAAAACTTATTTATTGCATTTTTGAGATTAAGCATTTTCAAGGATTTTCTGAAAAACTATTTTTATAAAATAACCTAGAGTAAACTTCCTAAAAATCATTAAATTTTGCTTACTTTTCCCATAAATTTCAATTGCAGTAGAAATTTATTTAAAGTTTGAAAATCTAAGTATTTTAGCTAAAAATGAGTTTTGCAGAAAAGCACTAAACCGCTCTAAAACGTCGAAAATGCAATAAAATACCATTTTAGCACATTTTTCTGAGCTTTTAATGTTTCATGTATTTTTGAAAAAATATGAAATATTCTATAAAAATATTGATTTTTAAGATTTTTAATGGATTTTTAAAAATAGTAAATAATTATAAATATTGATTTTATTCATTTTTGACAATTTTCAAGGATTTTCTGAAAAATATTTTTAGATAAAATAACCTATAATAAGCTTCCTAAAGAAAATCATAAATTTTGCTTACTTTTCATAAATTTCAATTGCAGTAGAAATTTATTTAAAAGTGTGAAAATCTAAGTATTTTACTAAAATGAGTTTGCAGAAAAGCACTCAAACCGCTCTAAACGTCGAAATATGCAATAAAATACATTTTAGCACATTTTCTGAGCTTTTAATGTTTCATGTATTTTCGAAAATAATATGAAATATTCTATAAAAAATTGATTTTTATAGATTTTTAATGGGATTTTTAAAATATGTAAATAATTATATATATTAAAAATGCTATAAAACTTATTTTATTGCATTTTTGACGATTAGGCATTTTCAGATTTTCTAAAAATTTTTTTATAAAATCTAAAAAATCATTAAATTTGCTTACTTTTCCATAAATTTAATTGCATAAAATTTATTTAAAAGTGTGAAAATCTAGTATTTTAGCTAAAATGAGTTTTGCAGAAAGCACTCAAACCCTCTAAACGTCGAAATATGCAATAAAATACCATTTTAGCACATTTTTGATTTTAATGTTTCATGTATTTTGAAAATAATATGAAATATTCTATAAAATATTGATTTTTAAGATTTTTAATTGGATTTTTAAAATATTAAATAATTATAAATATTCAAAATGCTATAAAACTTATTTTATTGCATTTTTGACGATTAGATTTTCAAGGATTTTCTGAAAAACATTTTAGATAAAATAACCTAAGTAAGCTTCAAAGAAAATCATAAATTTGCTTACTTTTCCAAAATTTCAATTGCAGTAGAAATTCTATTTAAAAGTGTAAAATCTAAGTATTTTACTAAAAATGAGTTTTGCAGAAAGCACTCAAACCGCTCTAAACGTCGAAATATGCAATAAAATACGATTTTAGCACATTTTTCTGAGCTTTTTAATGTTTCATGTATTTTTCGAAAATAATATGAAATATTCTATAAAAATATTGATTTTTATAGATTTTTAATGGGATTTTTAAAAATATGTAAATAATTAATAAATATTCAAAATGCTATAAAACTTATTTAATTGCATTTTTGACGATTTAAGGCATTTTCAAGATTTTCTGAAAAAAACTATTTTTTATAAAATACACCTAGAGTAAGCTTCCTAAAAGAAAATCATTAAATTTTGCTTACTTTTCCCATAAATTTCAATTGCAGTAGAAATTCTATTTAAAAGTTTGAAAATCTACGTATTTTAGCTAAAAAAAGAGTTTTGTCAGAAAAGCACTCAAACCGCTCTAAAACGTCGAAATATGCAATAAAATACCATTTTAGCACATTTTTCTGAGTTTTTAATGTTTCATGTATTTTTTAAAAATAATATGAAATATTCAATAAAAATATTGATTTTTAAAGATTTTTAATGGGATTTTTTAAAAATAGTTTAAATAATATATAAATATAAAAATGCTATAAAACTTGATTTTATTGCATTTTTTGACGATTTAAGTCATTTAGATTTTCTGAAAAAAATTTTTTAGATAAAATACACCTAGGAGTAAGCTTCCTAAAGAAAATCATTAAATTTTGCTTACTTTTTCCATAAATTTCAATTGAGTAGAAATTTATTTAAAAGTTTGAAAATCTACGTATTTTAGCTAAAAATGAGTTTTGTCAGAAAAGCACTCAAACCGCTCTAAAACGTCGAAATATGCCATAAAGGCATTTTACTATTTTTCTGAGCTTTTTAATGTTTCATGTATTTTTGGAAAATAATATGAAATATTCTAAATTAATATTGATTTTTACAGATTTTTAATGGGATTTTTAAAAATATGTAAATCATTTATAAATATTCAAAAATGCTATAAAACGTTATTTTATTGCATTTTTTGACGGTTCAAGGCATTTTCAAGGATTTTCTTAAAAACCTTTTTTTTAGATAAAATATACCTGTGAGTAAGCTTCCTAAAAGAAAATCATAAAATATTCCTTACTTTTAAAATAAATTTCAATTGCAGTAGAAATTCTATTTAAAAGTGTGAAAATCTATGTATTTTAGCTAAAAAATGAGTTTTGCCAGAAAAGCACTCAAACCGCTCTAAAACGTCGAAAAATACAATAAAATACCATTTTAGCACATTTTTCTGAGCTTTTTAATGTTTCATGTATTTTTCGAAAATAATATGAAATATTCTATAAAAATATTGATTTTTATAGATTTTTAATGGGATTTTTTAAAAATATGTAAATAATTTATAAATATTCAAAAATGCTATAAAACTTGATTTTATTCCATTTTTTGACGATTTAAAGCATTTTCAAGGATTTTCTGAAAAATAATTTTTTAGATAAAATACACCTATAAGTAAGCTTCCTAAAAGAAAATCATTAAATTTTGCTTACTTTTCTCATAAATTTCAATTGCAGTAGAAATTCTTTTTAAAAGTGTGAAAATCTAAGTATTTTAGCTAAAAAATGAGTTTTGCCAGAGAAGCACTCAAACCGCTCTAAATCGTCGAAAAATGCAATAAAATACTATTTTAGCACATTTTTCTGAGTTTTTTAATGTTTCATGTATTTTTCGAAAATAATATGAAATATTCTAAATTAATATTGATTTTTATAGATTTTTAATCGGATTTTTTAAAAAAATATGTAAATAATTGATAAATATTTAAAAATGCTATAAAACGTTATTTTATTGCATTTTTTGACGATTCAAGGATTTTCTTAAAAACTTTTTTTTTAGATAAAATATACCTATGAGTAAGCTTCCTAAAGAAAATCATTAAATTTGCTTACTTTTCCATAAATTTCAATTGCAGTAGAAATTCTATTTAAAAGTGTTTAAAATCTACGTATTTTAGCTAAAAATGAGTTTTGTCAGAAAAGCACTCAAACCGCTCTAAAACGTCGAAATATGCAATAAAATCCATTTTAGCACATTTTTCTGAGCTTTTTAATGTTTCATGTATTTTTCGAAAATAAAATATGAAATATTCTATAAAAATATTGATTTTTATAGATTTTTAATTGGATTTTTTAAAAATATGTAAATAATTATAAATATTCAAAAATGCTATAAACTTATTTATTGCATTTTTTGACGATTATGCATTTTCAAGGATTTCTGAAAAACTATTTTTTTAGATAAATATACCTATGAGTAAGCTTCCTAAAAGAAAATCATAAAATATTCCTTACTTTTAAAATAAATTTCAATTGCAGTAGAAATTCTATTTTAAAGTGTGAAAATCTACGTATTTTATCTAAAAAATGAGTTTTGTCAGAAAAGCACTCAAACCGCTCAAAACGTCGAAATATACAATAAAATACCATTTTAGCACATTTTTCTGAGCTTTTTAATATTTCATGTATTTTTTGAAAATAATATGAAATATTCTATAAAAATATTGATTTTTAAAGATTTTTAATGGGATTTTTTACAAATAGGTAAATATTTATGAAATATTCAAAAATGCTATAAAACTTGATTTTATTGCATTTTTTGACGATTAAAGGCATTTTCAAGGATTTTCTGAAAAACATTTTTTTAGATAAAATACACCTATGAGTAAGCTTCATAAGAGAAATTCATTAAATTTTGCTTACTTTTCCCATAAATTTCAATTGCAGTAGAAATTCTATTTAAAAGTGTGAAAATCCAAGTATTTTAGCTAAAAAATGAGTTTTGCAAGAAAAGCACTCAAACCGCTCTAAAACGTCGAAATATGCAATAAAATACCCATTTTACACATTTTCTGAGCTTTTTAATGTTTCATGTATTTTTCAAAAATAATATGAAATATTCTATAAAAATATTGATTTTTAAAGAATTTTTATGGGATTTTTTAAAAATAGTTAATAATTATAAAATATTCAGAAATGCTATAAAACTTGATTTTATTGCATTTTGACGATTAAAGCATTTTCAAGGATTTTCTGAAAAACATTTTTTTAGATAAAATACACCTTAGAGTAAGCTTCCTAAAGAAAATCATTAAATTTTGCTTACTTTTCCCATAAATTTCAATTGCAGTAGAAATTCTATTTAAAAGTTGAAAATCTACGTATTTTAGCTAAAAATGAGTTTTTTCAGAAAAGCACTCAAACCGCTCTAAAACGTCGAAATATGCAATAAAATCATTTTAGCACATTTTCTGAGCTTTTAATGTTTCATGTATTTTTCGAAAATAATATGAAATATTCTATAAAAATATTGATTTTTAAGATTTTTAATGGGTTTTTTAAAAATATGTAAATAATTAATAAATATTCAAAAATGCTATAAAACTTGATTTTATTGCATTTTTGACGATTAAGGCATTTTCAAGGATTTTCTGAAAAAATTTTTTTTAGATAAAATACACCTAGGAGTAAGCTTCCTAAAAGAAAATCATTAAATTTTGCTTACTTTTCCCATAAATTTCAATTGCAGTAGAAATTCTATTTAAAAGTTTGAAAATCTACGTATTTTAGCTAAAAAATGAGTTTTGTCAGAAAAGCACTCAAACCGCTCTAAAACGTCGAAATATGCCATAAAATGCCATTTTAGCACATTTTTCTGAGCTTTTTATTGTTTCGTGTATTTTTGGAAAATAATATGAAATATTCTAAATTAATATTGATTTTTACAAATTTTTAATGGGATTTTTGAAAAATATGTAAATCATTTATAAATATTCAAAAATGCTATAAAAACTTATTTTATTGCATTTTTTGACGATTCAAGGCATTTTCAAGGATTTTCTAAAAATTTTTTTAGATAAAATATACCTATGAGTAAGCTTCCTAAAAGAAAATCATAAAATTTTCTTACTTTTCCCAAAATTTCAATTGCAGTAGAAATTCTATTTAAAAGTGTGAAAATCTATTTTAGCTAAAAAATGAGTTTTGCAAGAAAAGCACTCAAACCGCTCTAAAACGTCGAAATATGCAATAAAATACGATTTTAGCACATTTTTCTGAGCTTTTTAATGTTTCATGTATTTTTCGAAAATAATATGAAATATTCTATAAAAATATTGATTTTTATAGATTTTAATGGGATTTTTAAAAATATGTAAATAATTAATAAATATTCAAAAATGCTATAAAACTTGATTTAATTGCATTTTTTGACGATTTAAGGCATTTTCAAGGATTTTCTGAAAAAAACTATTTTTTATAAAATACACCTAGGAGTAAGCTTCCTAAAAGAAAATCATAAAATTTTGCTTACTTTTCCCATAAATTTCAATTGCAGTAGAAATTCTATTTAAAAGTGTGAAAATCTAAGTATTTTAGCTAAAAAATGAGTTTTGTCAGAAAAGCACTCAAACCGCTCTAAAACGTCGAAATATGCCAAAAAACGCCATTTTACCACATTTTTCTGAGCTTTTTATTGTTTCATGTATTTTTGGAAAATAATATGAAATATTCTAAATTAATATTGATTTTTACAGATTTTTAATGGGATTTTTTAAAAATATGTAAATCATTTATAAATATTCAAAAATGCTATTAAAACGTTATTTTATTGCATTTTTTGACGATTCAAGGCATTTTTATGGATTTTCTGGATAATTATTTTTTTAGATTAAATATACCTATGAG
Source organism: Cherax destructor (assembly GCA_009830355.1). Taxonomy (NCBI): domain Eukaryota; kingdom Metazoa; phylum Arthropoda; class Malacostraca; order Decapoda; family Parastacidae; genus Cherax; species Cherax destructor. Next base: position 15,243 of record WNWK01025235.1, read on the forward strand.
TAAGCTTCCTAAAAGAAAATCATAAAATTTTGCTTACTTTTCCCATAAATTTTAATTGCAGTAGAAATTCTATTTAAAAGTGTGAAAATCTACGTATTTTAGCTAAAAAATGAGTTTTGTCAGAAAAGCACTCAAACCGCTCTAAAACGTCCAAATATGCCATAAAATGCCCTTTTACCACATTTTTCTGAGCTTTTTATTGTTTCATGTATTTTTGGAAAATAATATGAAATATTCTAAATTAATATTGATTTTTACAGATTTTTAATGGGATTTTTGAAAAATATGTAAATCATTTATAAATATTAAAAAATGCTATAAAAATTTATTTTATTGCATTTTTTGACGATTCAAGGCATTTTCAAGGATTTTCCTAAAAACTTTTTTTCTTAGATAAAATATACCTATGAGTAAGCTTCCTAAAAGAAAATCATAAAATGTTGCTTAATTTTCCCATAAATTTCAATTGCAGTAGAAATTCTATTTAAAAGTGTGAAAATCTAAGTATTTTAGCTAAAAATGAGTTTTGCAGAAAAGCACTCAAACCGCTCTAAAACGTCCAAATATGCAATAAAATACGATTTTAGCACATTTTTCTGAGCTTTTTAATGTTTCATGTGTTTTTCGAAAATAATATGAAATATTCTATAAAAATATTGATTTTTATAGATTTTTATTGGGATTTTTTAAAAATATGTAAATAATTAATAAATATTCAAAAATGCTATTAAACTTGATTTAATTGCATTTTTTGACGATTTAAGGCATTTTCAAGGATTTTCTGAAAAAACTTTTTTTTTATAAAATACACCTAGGAGTAAGCTTCCTAAAAGAAAATCATAAAATTTTGCTTACTTTTCCCATAAATTTCAATTGCAGTAGAAATTCTATTTAAAAGTGTGAAAATCTACCTATTTTAGCTTAAAAATGAGTTTTGTCAGAAAAGCACTCAAACCGCTCTAAAACGTCGAAATATGCAATAAAATACCATTTTAGCACATTTTTCTGAGCTTTTTAATATTTCATGTATTTTCGAAAATAATATGAAATATTCTATAAAAATATTGATTTTTAAAGATTTTTAATGAGATTTTTAAAAATAGATAAATAATTATGAAATATTCAAAATGCTATAAAACTTGATTTATTGCATTTTTGACGATTCAAAGCATTTTCAAGGATTTTCTGAAAAACAATTTTTTTAATAAAATACACCTATAAGTAAGCTTCTAAAGAAAAACTTTAAATTTTGCTTACTTTTCCCATAAATTTAAATTGCAGTAGAAATTCTATTTAAAGTGTAAAAATCTAAGTATTTTATCTAAAAAATGAGTTTTGCAGAAAAGCACTCAAACCGTCTAAACGTCAAAATATGCAATAAAATACGATTTTAGCATTTTCTGAGCTTTTAATGTTTCATGTATTTTTCGAAAATAATATTAAATATTCTATAAAAATATTTATTTTTATAGATTTTTAATAGAGATTTTAAAAATATGTAAATATTTAATAAATATTCAAAAAGCTATAAACTTGATTTAATTGCATTTTGACGATTAAGAGCATTTTCAAGGATTTTCTGAAAAAATTTTTTTTTTATAAAATACACCTAGGAGTAAGCTTCTAAAGAAAATAATTAAATTTTGCTACTTTTCCCTATATTTCATTGCAGTAGAAATTCTATTTAAAGTGTGAAAATCTACGTATTTTAGCTAAAAATGAGTTTTGTCAGAAAAGCCTCAAACCGCTCTAAAACGTCGAAATATGCAATAAAATACATTTAGCACATTTTCTAGCTTTAATATTTCATGTATTTTTCGAAAATAATATGAAATATTCTATATAAATATTGATTTTTAAGATTTTTTAAAGGGATTTTTAAAAATAGTTAAATAATTATGAAATATTCAAAAATGCTATAAAACTTGATGTGAGGAAAAGTCCATAGATAGGAGTGATGAAAGTGTGAAGGTATGTAGAGTGATGGTTGAGTGGTAGTTTGCTGGTTAAGGTGGGGGTGAGTGTCTCGCTGCTGCTATACCCCCTTTTCACCCGGTAGAGGTGTAATGCTGGGCTTCGGCTGCCGGTTGAGATCCTTGACTGGCCACGCTCGATCCCACTCGTATCTTCATTATATGTGTAAGAGCTTCACTCTAATTATTTTTGGAGCTTCCTCATGTTTAAAAACTTTCACTTCTGCTATGTCCTGCCTTGGTTTGGTAGAGTAAATTATTACAGTTCGCCATTTCTTTTAAAGGTCTTATGCCTACTATGTAAATTAATGCTAGAGTGGTGAGTGTATTGTGGTTTCCTTCACAGTCCTCTGTGTCCGCTCGGATCATCGGATTCAAGGTTGAGTGGGTGGCTGGCGTACTCAACAATTGAGAAACAGAGCAACGAACACGATTTCTGCATTACCACCAGTAGTATCCCAGGACAATAGAAACATCAGGCAACTGGACGTCACTAGGGGCTAACTTTCAACTGAGTCCCTTACATCATATGTGACATTGTAACAGTTTTGGAAGACTGTTGGATTTGTGGTAAAACTAGAGGCAACAACAACAACACCACTTCTACCACCACCACCGGAGTTCTCTCTTGAGATTCATTGCTTCAGTGATACGTCCACAGCTGTAAATATTTAGCTTTGAATCATATACATTTTTTTTTTTTTTTTCATTTTCTTTTTTCTTAATATAGGTTTATTCTAATCATATTTTCGTATTTATTATTTCAATTGCATTCTATTAAAATAAAGTGTTTATTTTTCTTGTTATTAGTCTTTTTCTATTATACTTTTCCTGAGAAGATTGGCGAACCCCTTCACAAGTGGCGACCTTGCCAGGATTCGACTCAAGGATTCGACGCCTCGAACACGACTCAGCTACTCTGGACTTGAGCGGTGACACCTGACGACATTATTGGAACTCCGCCAACAGTTACGCGGTGCACCTCAAACGCTCCACACCACCGACGGTTGCCACCCTTCATAAGTATTCATTTACTATAGTAGGATCACCTGGTAACTCTTTAGATGAAAGTGATGATATTGTCTCTGAATCTATCCAGGTATTAACTAGGACACAGAGCAAAGCACTAGCTTCTCCTGCTATTCATCCTTTGATTTTTCCTGACATAAAACCTTTGGAAATATCTAAGGATGACTTTGTCAAGTTACAACTTAATTGTCCTTCTCTCAGAATTGCCATGATTCAGCTAGTAAAAATAAGGTTATTCAAAGGAAAGACTTTTCATACAAATTTGAATACATTAGAGGTATTCTATACAAATCGGTATTTAAGCCTCATTCAGACGATATAGCCTACTCCCTCCTAGTTGTCCCAAGCCAGTACAGGGAGACCATTCTTAAAATGGCCCATGATCTACCAGTGGCTGGACATTTCTCTCACCGTAAGACCTTAAATAAAATTAAGGACACCTTTTTTTGGCCGAGAATGTCCTCAGATATCACTTTATATTGTAGATCTTGTAAGGTTTGCCAACTGTCATCCTCCGAGGTACCCGGCAGTACCTATGGTCAAAATGCCTATTTTTACAGTACCCTTTGAGAGATAGCCATTGACATTGTTGGTCCTTATCACCACTTTCATCTGGGGGACTTAGATATATTCTTACATTAGTGGATTATGCTTCCAGTTTTCCTGAAGCTGTACCCTTGAAGTCAATTACTACTATAGAGGTAGCAGAAGCCCTTTGTCCATCTTTTCACGGGTGGGTATCCCCAGAGAGATTTTGTCAGACCGGGGACGCAGTTCACCTCCGAACTTATGCAACATCTTTATCAACTCTGGGTGTGAAACCCTTTTCACCACCCATATCATCCCAGCTGTAATGGGAGGATTGAACGACAGCACTCCATCCTAAAGTCCATTTTAAGAAACTTTGCTCCCTTAAACCTAAGGAGTGGCATCGTTACCTACCCTGTGCATTGTTTGCCATGAGGAAGTTCCCAGTGATTCATTAGGGTTCTCGCCCTTTGAACTTCTCTATGGTAGACAGGCCAGAGGTCCACTATCAATCCTTCATGACTTATGGACTAATGAAGAAGGAAGTGCTGAGGTTCAGTCTTCTTATCAGTTTCTCCTTGACTTAAGATCTAAACTAGAGGAGACCTCTGACTTAGTGTCTCAAAACTTAACTTTATCCATGAACCAATATAAAACCTATTTTGATGCAAAGAGTCAGAGGAGAAGTTTTAATGTAGGTGATGAAGTTCTGGTACTTTTACCAATAAAGGCAAATAAATTATTAGTGGCCTGGAAAGGCCCTTACAAAGTACTAAAGATTTGTGGGAAGGTTGATTACCTCATTGAAGTCAGGGAAGCCTAAGCTGTATCATATAAACATTCTTAAAAGTATTACAGGAGAAACACTGTAAATTGTCTGAATACTTTTGATGTGGTTTTTCCTCATAAACATGAGACAATCCCGGAGGAATGTAATGTGTGTGTTATTGACACATCTGAGGTAGAAGATGGGGAACTGCCCGATGTTGTAACTCTAGAACCCTCAGTTCCTACTAACTTAAATATTAATGATTCATTGGACAGAAGCAAGAAACATGATCTCCTTAAATGTGTAAAGGCTTTTTCAGATGTCTTTACTGACATTCCTGGGTTAACCTCCACGGTTATCCATAAGATTAATTTAGTCACGGACACTCCCATCAAACGTAAATTATACCCTGTGCCAGTTCATCTTAGGGAGGCATTCGACCGAGAAGTAGACAGATTATTAAAACTTAACATCATAGAACCTTCAGTTTCTTCATATTGTTCACCAGTGGTCATGGTTAAGAAAGAAGATAATTCCTATAGACTTGCTATCGATTTTAGAGGACTGAATGCTATCACTCGGTGGGATGCTGAACCTATGCCTATCATAGATAACGACCTCCATAAGTTTTATGATGCCACTTTCTTTACAGAAATTGATATCGCACAAGCATATCATCAAGTTAAGTTAGACCCTTCATCCAAGCAGTACACCGCCTTTCCTACCCACCAAGGTCTCATGCAATATAGGACAATGCCGTTTGGTCTCGTAACAGCCTGTGCTACCTACGTAAGACTGATGAAGAAAGTTCTGGGTGATATGCCTAACGTGTCCGTTTATTTTGATAATATTTACGTCATGACATCTACTTGGGATGATCACATCCAGACTTTGACGTCAGTCTTGCGCAGGTTACGTGCACATGGCTTCACTGCAAAACCAAAGAAGTGCTTTCTGGCATACAACCAGATTAGATATCTAGGCTTTGTTCTAGCAGATAACTCCTTGCAACCTCTTCCCCAGAAAATCAAAGCCTTAACAGGGTTTAAATTTCCAAGAACGAAAAACTCATGCGTAGCTTCCTCGGTTCTGTTAATTTCTATGCTAAATTTATCCCCAATATTACTAACCTCACAGGAAGTTTATCGGACTATCTTAAGAAGTCTGTGGGGAGCCTCTTGAACTTTCCGACATAGCTCGGGAAAAGTTTAATGAACTAAAGAAATATTCTCTAAGGTCCATACTTAAGATTCCAGATATTAGCAAACCTTTTTGTAAGGACTGATGCCTCCAATACAGGTTTAGGTGCAGTATTATTGCAGTATCATGACGGTACCCCTTTCCCTGTATGTTTCCTTAGTCGTAAACTGCTACCGGCCGAAACTAGATACTCAACCATTGAAAAGGAATGCTTAGCCCTTGTGTGGGGTATCTCCAAACTTAAGTTCTATTTACTGGGAAAGAATTCATTCTTGAAACAGATCATAAACCATTGGTATACCTAGAAACTTTTAAGGAACCAACAGTCGCCTCTTGAGGTGGACATTGGCACTCAGGCTTTTAAGTTTCATATTGTGTATATCAATGGTTCATCAAATTATTTCTCTGACTGGTTAAGTCGTGACAGTCAGTAGAATATTGGTACTTATGCACTTTCATTTTTTGGGGGACTTTTACCTCATAATTTCTACTTCTATTCCTTGACTAGCAGTCTTGGTATGGGGAGTGTGAGGAAAAGTCCATAGATAAGTGATGAAAGTGTGAAGGTATGTAGAGTGATGGTTGAGTGGTAGTTTGCTGGTTAAGGTGGGGTGAGTGTCTCGCTGCTGCTATACCCCCTTTTCACCCGGTGAGAGGTGTAATGCTGGGCTTCGGCTGCCGGTTGAGATCACTTGACTGGCCACGCTCGATCCCTGTAAGTACTTCTCGTATCTTCATTATATGTGTAAGAGCTTCACTCTAATTATTTTTGGAGCTTCACTCATGTTTAAAAACTTTCACTTCTGCTATGTCCTGCCTTGGTTTGGTAGAGTAAATTATTACAGTTCGCCATTTCTTTTAAAGGTCTTATGCCTACTATGTAAATTAATGCTAGAGTGGTGAGTAATTATTGTGGTTTCCTTCACAGTCCTCTGTGTCCGCTCGGATCATCGGATTCAAGGCTGAGTGGGTGGCCGGCGTACTCAACAATTGAGAAACAGAGCAACGAACACGATTTCTGCATTACCACCAGTAGTATCCCAGGACAATAGAAACATCAGGCAACTGGACGTCACTAGGGACTAACTTTCAACTGAGTCCCTTACATCATATGTGACATTGTAACAGTTTTGGAAGACTGTTGGATTTGTGGTAAAACTAGAGGCAACAACAACAACACCACTTCTACCACCACCACCACGGAGTTCTCTCTTGAGATTCATTGCTTCAGTGATACGTCCACAGATGTAAATATTTAGCTTTGAATCATATACATCTTTTTTTTTTTCATTTTTTATTTTCTTAATATAGGTTTATTCTAATCATATTTTCGTATTTATTATTTCAATTGCATTCTATTAAAATAAAGTGTTTATTTTTCTTGTTATTAGTCTTTTCTATTATACTTTTCCTGAGAAGATTGGCGACAACCTTTACACTTGATTTTATTGCATTTTTGACGATTTAAAGCATTTTCAAGGATTTTCTGAAAAACAATTTTTTAGATAAAATACACCTATAAGTAAGCTTCATAAAGAAATTCATTAAATTTTGCTTACTTTTCCCATAAATTTCAATTGCAGTAGAAATTCTATTTAAAAGTGTGAAAATCTAAGTATTTTAGCTAAAAATAGTTTGCCAGAAAGCACTCAAACCGCTCTAAACGTCAAATATCATAAAATACCATTTTAGCACATTTTTAGATTTTTAATGTTTCATGTATTTTGAAAAATAATGAAATATTCTAAATAATATATTTTATAGATTTTAATGTTTTTAAAAATATGTAAATAATTATAAATATTAAAATGCTATAAATTATTTATTGCATTTTTGACGATTAGATTTTCAAGGATTTTCTGAAAACTATTTTTTTAGATAAAATAACCTATGAGTAACTTCTAAAGAAAATCATAAATTTTGCTTACTTTTCCCATAAATTTCAATTGCAGGAAATTCTATTTAAAGTTGAAAATCTACTATTTAGCTAAAAATGAGTTTTGTCAGAAAGCACTAAACCTCTAAAACGTCGAAATATGCAATAAAATACCATTTTAGCACATTTTTCTGAGCTTTTAATTTTCATGTATTTTCGAAAAAATATGAAATATTCTATAAAAATATTGATTTTTATAGATTTTTAATGGGATTTTTAAAATATGTAAATATTATAAATATTAAAATGCTATAAAACTTATTTATTCATTTTGACGATTTAAGCATTTTCAAGGATTTTCTGAAAAAAATTTTTTGATAAAATACACCTAGATTAAGCTTCTAAAGAAAATCATAAATTTTGCTTACTTTTCCCATAATTTCAATTGCAGTAGAAATTTATTTAAAAGTTGAAAATCTAGTATTTTAGCTAAAAATGAGTTTTGTCGAAAGCCTCAAACCGCTCTAAAACGTCGAAATATAAAACATTTTACACATTTTTCTGGCTTTTAATTTTCATGTATTTTTGAAAATAATATGAAATATTCTAAAAATATTGATTTTTAAGATTTTTAATGATTTTTAAAAATATTAATAATTATAAATATTCAAAAATGCATAAAACTATTTATTGCATTTTTTGACGATTAAAGCATTTTGGATTTTCTGAAAAATATTTTTTAGATAAAATATACCTATGAGTAAGCTTCCTAAAGAAAATCATAAATTTTGCTTACTTTTCCCATAAATTTCAATTGCAGTAGAAATTCTATTTAAAAGTGTGAAAATCTAGTATTTTAGCTAAAAAATGAGTTTTGTCAGAAAGCACTCAAACCGTCTAAAACGTCGAAATATGCAATAAAATACATTTTAGCACATTTTTCTGAGTTTTTATGTTTCATGTATTTTTCGAAAATAATATGAAATATTCTATAAAAATGATTTTGATTTTTAATGGATTTTTTAAAAATATGTAAATAATTATAAATATTAAAAATGCTATAAACTTGATTTTATTGCATTTTTGACATTTAAAGCATTTTCAAGATTTTCTGAAAACAATTTTTTAGATAAAATACACCTAAAGTAAGCTTCCTAAAGAAAATCATTAAATTTTGCTTACTTTTCCCATAAATTTCAATTGCAGTAGAAATTTATTTAAAAGTGTGAAAATCTACGTATTTTAGCTAAAAATGAGTTTTGTCAGAAAAGCACTCAAACCGCTCTAAAACGTCGAAATATGCAATAAAATACCATTTTAGCACATTTTTCTGAGCTTTTTAATGTTTCATGTATTTTTCGAAAATAATATGAAATATTCTAAATAATATTGATTTTTAAAGATTTTTATGGGATTTTTAAAAATAGTAAATCATTTATAAATATTCAAAAATGCTATAAATTTATTTATTGCATTTTGACGATTCAAGGCATTTTCAGGATTTTCTGAAAATTATTTTTAGATAAAATAACCTATGAGTAAGCTTCCTAAAGAAAATCATAAAATTTTGCTTACTTTTCCCATAATTTCAATTGCAGTAGAAATTCTATTTAAAGTGTGAAAATCTACGTATTTTAGCTAAAAATGAGTTTTGTCAGAAAAGCACTCAAACCGCTCTAAAACGTCGAAATATGCAATAAAATACATTTTAGCACATTTTTCTGAGCTTTTTAATGTTTCATGTATTTTCGAAAATAATATGAAATATTCTATAAAAATATTGATTTTTATAGATTTTTAATGGGATTTTTAAAAATATTAAATAATTAATAAATATTCAAAAATGCTATTAAACTTGATTTTATTGCATTTTTGACGATTTAAGGCATTTTCAAGATTTTCTGAAAAACTATTTTTTTAGATAAAATACACCTATAAGTAAGCTTCCTAAAAGAAAATCATTAAATTTTGCTTACTTTTCCCATAAATTTCAATTGCAGTAGAAATTCTATTTAAAAGTGTGAAAATCTAAGTATTTTAGCTAAAAATGAGTTTTGCAGAAAAGCACTCAAACCGCTCTAAACGTCGAAATATGCAATAAAATACATTTTAACATTTTTCTGAGCTTTTAATGTTTCATGTATTTTCGAAAATAATATGAAATATTCTATAAAAATATTGATTTTTATAGATTTTTAATGGGATTTTTAAAAATATGTAAATAATATAAATATTCAAAATGCTATAAACTTGATTTTATTGCATTTTTGACGATTAAGCATTTTCAAGGATTTTCTGAAAAATATTTTTGATAAAATACACCTAGAGTAAGCTTCTAAAAGAAAATCATTAAATTTTGCTTACTTTTCCCATAAATTTCAATTGCAGTAGAAATTTATTTAAAAGTTTGAAAATCTAGTATTTTAGCTAAAAATGAGTTTTGTCAGAAAAGCACTCAAACCGCTCTAAAACGATTTTAGCAATTTTCTGAGTTTTTAATTTTCATGTATTTTTCGAAAATAATATGAAATATTCTATAAATATTGATTTTATAAGATTTTTAATGGGATTTTTAAAAATATTAAATAATTATAAATATTCAAAAATGCTATAAAACTTGATTTTATTGCATTTTTGACGATTAGCATTTTCAAGATTTTCTGAAAAAATTTTTGATAAAATACACCTATAGTAAGCTTCCTAAAGAAAATCATTAAATTTTGCTTACTTTTCCATAAATTTCAATTGAGTAGAAATTTATTTAAAGTTGAAAATCTAGTATTTTAGCTAAAAATGAGTTTGCAGAAAGCACTCAAACGCTCTAAAACGTCAAATATGCAATAAATACATTTTAGCACATTTTCTGAGTTTAATGTTTCATGTATTTTGAAAATAATATGAAATATTCTATAAAATATTGATTTTTATAGATTTTTAATGGGATTTTTAAAAATATGTAAATAATTATAAATATTCAAAATGCTATAAACTTATTTATTGCATTTTTGACGATTAGCATTTCAAGATTTTCTGAAAAACATTTTTAGATAAAATACACCTATGAGTAAGCTTCTAAAGAAAATCATAAATTTTCTACTTTTCCATAAATTTCAATTGCAGTAGAAATTTATTTAAAAGTTGAAAATCTAGTATTTTAGCTAAAAATGAGTTTGCAAAAAGCACTCAAACCGCTCTAAACGTCGAAATATGCAATAAATCATTTTAGCATTTTCTGATTTTAATGTTTCATGTATTTTGAAAATAATATGAAATATTCTAAAAATATTATTTTTATAGATTTTTAATGGGATTTTTAAAATATGTAAATAATTATAAATATTAAAATGCTATAAATATTATTGCATTTTTAGATTTAAGATTTTCAAGTTTTAAAACTTTTAGATAAAATAACCTATAGTAAGCTTCTAAAGAAAATAAATTTTCTACTTTTCTATAATTTATTGCAGAATTTATTTAAAGAAATCTAGTATTTTAGCTAAAGATTGAAAGCATAAACCTTAAAATCAATATGCAATAAAATACATTTTAGCACATTTTTCTGAGCTTTTAATGTTTCATGTATTTTCGAAAATAATATGAAATATTAAATTAATATTGATTTTATAGATTTTTAATGGGATTTTTAAAAATATGTAAATAATTATAAATATTCAAAAATGCTATAAAAACTATTTTATTGCATTTTTGACGATTTCAAGGCATTTCAAGGATTTCTTGAAAAATTTTTTGATAAAATATACCTATGAGTAAATTTCTAAAAGAAAATCATAAAATTTTGCTTACTTTTCCCATAAATTTACATTGCAGTAGAAATTCTATTTAAAAGTGTGAAATCAAGTATTTTAGCTAAAAAATGAGTTTTGAAAAAAGATCAAACCCTCTAAACGTCTGAAATATGCAATAAAATACATTTTAGAATTTTTCAACTTTTTAATGTTTCATGTATTTTCGAAAATAATATGAAATATTCATAAAAATATTGATTTTATGATTTTTAATGGGATTTTTTAAAAATATTAAATAATTAATAAATATTCAAAAATGCTATAAATTGATTTAATTGCATTTTTGACATTTAAGGCATTTTCAAGGATTTTCTGAAAAAAACTATTTTTTTGATAAAATACACTTAGGAGTAACTTCTAAAAGAAAATAATTAAATTTTGCTTATTTTCCCATAAATTTCAATTGCAGTAGAAATTTATTTAAAAGTTTGAAAATCTAGTATTTAGCTAAAAATGAGTTTTGCAGAAAGACTCAAACCGCTTAAAACGTCGAAATATGCAATAAAATACATTTTACACATTTTCTGAGTTTTAATTTTCATGTATTTTTCGAAAATAATATGAAATATTCTATAAAATATTGATTTTAAAGATTTTTAATGGATTTTTAAAAATATGTAAATAATTATAAATATTCAAAATGCTATAAAACTTATTTTATTGCATTTTTGAGATGCATTTCAAGATTTTCTAAAACTTTTTTAGATAAAATACCTATAGTAAGCTTCCTAAAGAAAATATAAATTTTGCTTACTTTTCCCATAAATTTCAATTGCAGTAGAAATTTATTTAAAGTGTGAAAATCTAATGTATTTTAGCTAAAAATGAGTTTTGCAAGAAAAGCACTCAAACCGCTCTAAAACGTCAAATATGCAATAAAATACGATTTTAGCACATTTTTCTGAGCTTTTAATGTTTCATGTATTTTCGAAAATAATATGAAATATTCTATAAAAATATTGATTTTTAATAGATTTTTAATGGGATTTTTAAAAATATGTAAATAATTATAAATATTCAAAAATGCTATAAAACTTGATTTAATTGCATTTTTGACGATTAGGCTTTTCAAGGATTTTCTGAAAAAAATTTTTGATAAAATACACCTATAGTAAGCTTCTAAAGAAAATCATTAAATTTTGCTTACTTTTCCATAAATTTCAATTGCAGTAGAAATTCTATTTAAAAGTTTGAAAATCTAAGTATTTTAGCTAAAAATGAGTTTTGCAGAAAAGCATCAAACCGCTCTAAACGTCGAAATATGCAATAAAATACATTTTAGCAATTTTTCTGAGTTTTTAATGTTTCATTATTTTTGAAAATAATAGAAATATTTATAAAATATTGATTTTTATAGATTTTTAATGATTTTTAAAAATGTAAATAATTATAAATATTAAAAATGCTATAAAACTTGATTTTATTGCATTTTTGACGATTTAAGGCATTTTCAAGGATTTTCTGAAAAACTATTTTTTAGATAAAATACCTTGAGTAAGCTTCTAAAAGAAAATCATTAAATTTTGCTTACTTTTCCCATAAATTTCAATTGCAGTAGAAATTCTATTTAAAAGTGTGAAAATCTAAGTATTTTAGCTAAAAATGAGTTTTGCAGAAAAGCACTCAAACCGCTCTAAAACGTCGAAATATGCAATAAAATACGATTTTAGCACATTTTCTGAGCTTTTAATGTTTCATGTATTTTTCGAAAATAATATGAAATATTCTATAAAATATTGATTTTTATAGATTTTTAATGGGATTTTTAAAAATATGTAAATAATTATAAATATTCAAAAATGCTATAAAACTTGATTTTATTGCATTTTTGAGATTCAAGGCATTTCAAGGATTTTCTGAAAAACATTTTTTTTAGATAAAATACACCTATGAGTAAGCTTCCTAAAAGAAAATCATAAATTTTGCTTACTTTTCCCATAAATTTCAATTGCAGTAGAAATTCTATTTAAAAGTGTGAAAATCTAAGTATTTTAGCTAAAAAATGAGTTTTGCAAGAAAAGCACTCAAACCGCTCTAAAACGTCCAAATATGCAATAAAATACGATTTTAGCACATTTTTCTGAGCTTTTTAATGTTTCATGTATTTTTCGAAAATAATATGAAATATTCTATAAAAATATTGATTTTTATAGATTTTTATTGGGATTTTTAAAAATATGTAAATAATTAATAAATATTCAAAAATGCTATAAAACTTGATTTAATTGCATTTTTTGACGATTTAAGGCATTTTCAAGGATTTTCTGAAAAAACTATTTTTTTAGATAAAATACACCTATGAGTAAGCTTCCTAAAAGAAAATCATTAAATTTTGCTTACTTTTCCCATAAATTTC
>WNWK01025236.1:0-28778 GCA_009830355.1 Cherax destructor
ACATTTCTGGTAAATTTTTAAATGTTTATACAGTAGTGTACTGTATATTGAAATAAACAAAATAGAGGAAATCAGCTCTAATATACATTATTTAGGTATAAATATTGGTCAGAGAGCCCGTTGTAAATCCGAGGCATCAGTAAACGAGTACGTTGCTCATTGAGGAGAAGCTGTACTATTAATTTTTTGCTATCTCACTATTATAAATCTAATCATAAAATTTCTTATTATCTAACTTTTGGAATACAGTCTCTCCTCACTTAACGACGTACTCGTTTACCGATGACTCGGAGTTACGATGGGCTCTCCGACGAGTTAAAAAAAAAAAAAAATTGTATGCCGTATGAGAACTTGGTTCACGCATCTCATTCTCCTTCTTACAGCCACTCAGTACACTAGCTTTTAAAGTCTCCAAGACCACACATTTGTACAAATTTTAACTTGATTGTGTACCCCATAGTACAAGATAGATGTGCAGCAGCACTTGTATAGGTTTCGTAGCTGACCTTTAAAGCACTCCAGAGCGATTATTATTATTACAAGAAATAAATCTTAATCTTTATTAACTATTATTATTATTATCACCATCAACATACCTTGTTCACTGAGTTTAATCATTTCTTAATTAAGCTGCCACGAGACAGAATGTAAACACACAGACGAACAAACCAGCTGATCCCTTTATACTGTGAATTTGTTTTGTACTTCTGTCATTTTCCTCTTGTTGTTTTTCCTCTTCCAAGTGCTGTTGCACTTATAACTCTATCTTGTACTATGAGGTGCACAATAGACGTGCAGCAGCACTTGGAAGAGGAAAAACAAGAGGAAAATGGAAGAAGTACACTGGAAATAAGTCACTATGTCTGACTTTTTTGGGTTATCCTAGGTTCTCTACACATATGCTGCTATGTATGATAATCTATGTAACTGTATTTGTGTATACATGAATAAACTTACTTAACCCTTTCAGGGTCCAAACCGTAGTTCTACGTCATGAGCTCAGCTCACTCAGATAAGCTTTGAGCGGTAAATTTGGGCCTAGATATGAGAGAATACATCTACGTATGTGGTAAGTGTGCACCACATAAAACAAATCCTGCAGTACACAGTGCATAATGAGAGAAAAAAAACTGAAACCCGTAATTTTCAATTAAAACAGCGACTTTGCAGTGTTTTTTCAAATATTTTTTATAGTTGTATTTGCAATTTCTTGGTCTCATTTGATAGAATGGAAAATATATTACAGATATAGAGATGATTTTGATTGGTTTTAGTAATGGAAATGGCTTGAAACTGAGCTCAAAGTAGCGGAAATATTCATTATTTGCCGATAATCAAGAGTAAACAAATGATCTCACACGTCTAATATGCACCAGCTGGTAGGTCTAATATACATTCACAAATGTGGTGATATTATTTGTATAATTATTACAATATTGCATAACATTAAATCTTCCATTTTTTGGTTTGAATAAAAATTCATTATGTGAATAAAAAATAAAAATGGAATTCATTTGTAAAGACTGAAAAAGTAACTAATGAACAGAGGAAATGTTAGTTTAGTGCCAGTAATACCTGCATTGTTTATTTTGCACCCTATTTTGAAATTGGAATATTTTGAACTTTGAGTTAAATTGGCTAAATTACCAATTTCCAATCACATTATTTTGTAGTTGAAACAGTTGACTAGGCGATTTCTTGTGCTCAATCGATAGAATAGAAGTAATACTAGTGAAATAGCTAAGAATTTGGTCGACTGGAATAATGTAATTGGCCTAAAATTGGAGTCAAATTCGGCAAAATCACAGATGCGTAAATATCGCTGACACATCAAAATTCGCGAGCATAATTTCGTCAATTTTCAATCAAATTTCGTACTTTTTGTTTTATTACCTTCAGAAAAAGATTCTATACCATTTCATAAGAAAAAATAAGAATTTTTTTTTTTTTGGAAAATTCTTGGACACTGGCTCACCCCTTCCAAAAATGGCCTTGGACCCTGAAAGGGTTAAAGTACACAGTCAAGGGATCAGCTGGTGTTCATCTGTGTGTTTACATTTTGTCTCTCATGGCAGCTTAAGAAATTATTATACTCAGTGAACACGGTATGTTGATGGTGATAATAATAATAATAATAATAATAATAATAAAAATATAATAATAATAATAATAAAATACTATAATTAATAATCACTCTGGGGCACTGTATAGGTTTGGTAGCTGACATTACGCACTCCAGAGCAATTGTTATTATTATCAATATTATTATTATTATTTATTATTGTAAATTATTATAAATAATAATAATAATAATAATAATAAATGCTATTTTTGCATTTTTTCTTATGACAAGAGTGATCTAGGCATGTTTCCCCTGATGTAAACAATGTATCTAATCCCAAAGTACAGTGGACCCCCGAGTTTCGTAAAAACTTCACTCCTGAAGTCTGCTCAAGTGCCATTACCGAATGAATTTACTCCCTTAAGGAAAAATTTCACGTAGGTTAGTCTATTTCAGACCCCCAAAAATACACTTCCACAAGAACTTACAAAATTATACTTACATAATTGCACGATTTCCGAGGTATTCGTTAACCGAGGGTCCACTGTAGTAGCCTCCACCTCTACCCCACTCATATAATATGGCATATATTATTCATTTCAGCGTCTTTATTACAGTTATAGGGTATTTATCGTGTTTCTGATATAAATTTGGAATAAATGTAATAGATAGATAACTTTTATTACTAATATTAGCGTAATTACACAACATTTTATTAGCGCCACGGTTAACATCTAACACCCATGACGATGCACAAGACACTAAATGCTATGGCTCGCTTCTCCCTCTCTCATTTAGCTCCTCCCACTTCGTAACGATGTTAGATAGTGAATTTAATTTATTTTTCTGTAAGCTTAACTCGTTGTATGTGTATTTTACTTTTTTATTGTTTTCTTTAATACATATATAAGTTATGCAAATTAAAATAAAGTTATCAAGTTGGAGTTTCATTTTTATTTTTTTTCTAATATGTATACGTATTTAATTCAGCATTTGGCATCATTACAAAGTGGGCGGAGCTACAGCAATATAAAATATTGTATAATTATACTATTACTATCAATAAATATTACCTACCTATCATATTTATTCCAGAATAATATTAGGTATAACATAAATAACGTAGAAGCATGATAAAAACTGACATTATATAGAGAGGTATTGAAGGGTGGAGGGCGGAGGATGAAAAAAAAAAGTGACCGAGAAAACGTTACGCGCGTGAAGGGTAACTATAGAAGATCACTCTTACCCTATGCAAACACTGAAAAAAGTGCGATTTAAAACAAAAAATCCCAAGTAATCAGCTATGCAGGTGTTTCCTGGAATATCTCGGAAGTCAGTCATTGACCTATTTCATGTTGTATTACCATTAATAATACACATATTGAAAGGAATTTCCCAGCAAACATAAAACTGGATGTTTTAATTTTGGGTGGTGACACTTTTGAAGTGTCAGTAAGGGGTGATTCCTCGATTAGCGACGAAATCGTTTACCGACGAGGTCTTAGGCCCCTATCTCCGTCGTTAAGTGAGGAGAGACTGTAATGTGAATTAAATATAATTCCAAAACATACTCAACCCATCAGTTTAGATTCAGACTGAAAAAAGTACTAATGATGCAATTATACATATGCTTGAATTAATATATTCGGCACTCAACAAAAATTAATGTCCCCTGGGACTTCTCATAGACTTATGAAAAGCTTTTGATACAGTTGACCATGACCTATTGCACCTAAAACTCGAACATTATGGGGTCAGAGGACACTCTTTCGATTACCTAAAATCTTATCTTAGCAATAGAAACCAGTATGTATACATAAATGGAGCTAACTCCACTACATAACCTGTTCTTGTTGGAGTCTCACAGGGGGAGTGTCCTTGGCCCACTTCTCTTTCTCATTTACATCAATGATCTACCAAATGCATCTAAACTCCTTAAACCCATTTTATTTGCAGATGACACTACTTATGTCTTCTCTCACCCAAACACAACCATACTAACAGACACTGTAAATGTCGAACTACTAAAAAGATCTACTTGGATGACTACCAACAAACTTACTCTCAATATAACTCACGAAATCTTAATGACACAATTGCAAATAAACCATACCACGGGTGGAGTTAGAACCCGCGGTCAGTCATAAAACTCCAGACCGACACATTAGCCACTGGGCCAGCTGGCTACAATTAGATTCATCTAACTAGGTATATTTATACACCATAGGAAGGTTAGCATAGGCACCACTGTGACCACAAATGCAAGTTTTTGCAGACAAATCTTCCGCTAGTGTGGTCATGACGAGCTCTAGCTCAAGTCCCCTCAAAGCCGTCATCATGATTGTTTGCAATCATGTCATTATGATTTTGAGTCATGATGATGGCTTTGAGGGGACTTGAGCTAGAGTTCGTCACGGAAACACTGGCGGGAGATTTGTCTGAGAAAACTTGCATTTGTGGACACAGTGGTGCTTATGCCAACCTTCCTATGGTGTATAAATATACCTAGTTGGATGAATCTTATTGTAGCCAGCTGGCCCAGTGGCTAACACGTCAGTCTGGAGTTTTATGACTCTGACCGCAGGTTCTAACCCCACCTGTGGTATGGTTTACTCTCAATATAGGGAAAACCTACTTCATGCTATTTGGAAACAGAGCTTCAAATGTACAGCTAAACATATTGATAAATGGTTCACCCATTTCTAGACAGACAGAGGGCGAATTTCTAGGTCTCCACATTGACTGCAGTCTCAAATTCCAGACCCACATACAGCAAATATCCAAGAAAGTCTAAAAAACAGTAGGCATCCTTTCAAAGATACGGTACTATGTACTCTGATTAGCTCTTCTTGCTCTTTACCACTCTCTAATTTACTCTTACCTCACCTGTGGTATTTGTCATGGGGCTCAACCACAGCAAATCACCATAAACCTTTAATAATCCAACAAAAAGCTGCAGTGCGATTGATTACTAACTCCTGCACTATACTACACCACTTTTCAAGAGTCTTAACTTGCTTAATATACAAAACATCCACACTTATTATTGTGCCTACTACATACACAGAACACTATACTCAAATATTAACCTCCTTGATAACTATAAGAAAACTCAACCATAATACAAGACACAAATCACTCTTTGATATCCCTCGTGTTCATCTCTCCCAATGAAAAAATGCTATGCACGTAAAGGGCCCAAAGATCTAGAATTCATTGCCAGAACACACTAAAGGACCCCTGCCTGCAAATCAATTTAAGGCACTACTTAGAAATCACCTCATCACCCAAAATTAACCAGACAAACTGTACTTAATACCTACCAGTTACTCAAAAGCTACTCAAAAGAACTACTAAATAATTTAAGACTGCTCAACTTAAAATTGCTTCAATTTCATTACTGTGTATTGTGCTGATGATTGCTCAACCATTACTCATTACTTTAAAATTAGGATGTTTAAATTTCGTTTTTTTAAATACAGTGGTATCATGGTTAGAATCACCATGGAGGTGAAAAAAGAGATTGTTGAAAAGTATGAAGGTGGCATGCTTATCCGGGACTTGCCCTTTGCATACTGTATGCCGAGAACAACGGTATCTACAATTGTGAGAAACAAAGATGTTATTAAATTGGCTAACATTGAGAAGGGGGTGAAATCGATTACCAAACAAAGATCAGGGGCATTAGAGCATGTTGAAAAATTGCTTTTGATCTGGATAACAGAAAAACAGTGTGCTGGCGATAGCGTATCAGAGGCAATGATTTGCGAAAAGGCAAAACTGATGAATGCCGATCTTTCAAAAAACAAGACAGGAACTAGCCAAGAAAGTGAAGTGTTTAAAGCCAGCCATGGCTGGTTTGATAAATTTAAGGAGAGGACTGGCATTCACAGTGTTGTGAGGCATGGAGAACTGCAGGAACTTAAGGAGAAGCACAAGACTAAGACGGAAGCACTCTCTTCAGGCTTGGAAGAGGCAATAGAGAAAGCCCCTACTTCATTAATCAAGGAAATCTTTGCCCAATGAATGGACGTCAAAAACTTTGCAAAGGTATCACCCCCAACAAAGCCCAAAACAAGCCATAATAGCATTGTCTGGAATGACCAGACAATGTCACATTTCTGAAACATCCTGAGGAGAAGGCAAAAGCAAAGATCTTTGGACAGATTTTTAGTAAAAGTCAAACCTAGTGAGCTTCAACCAGGTCCAAATAGTAAAAAACGAGACAGAAAAGAGAAGGGGACTCTCCTTCCAAACAATAACATTTCCTCCTCCTTCCTTCTCAGCACTATCCTAGTAGGAACTCCACTCTTTTCAGCAAAGTGAGGTTAAATTTGCATTTATTTCATCTAACTCTTTTGTATTTATATATGTATTTTAGTATTAAGCAGTGTTTAAATTAGTTTATACAACCCCCATCAATGTACAGTGGACCCCCCGAGTTTCGTAAAAACTTCATTCCAGAAGCCTGCTCAAGTGCCATTACCGAACGAATTTACATCCTTAAGAAATAATGTCACGTAGGTTAGTCTATTTCAGACCCCCAAAAAAACACTTACAAAAGCACTTACAATATTATACTTACATAATTGTACAATTTCCGGGGTTTACGAAACTTGGGGGTCCACTGTATATGCCAATAACAATAGGATTTTTTTCATTGGAATGGATTATAACCATTTTCCCTTTACAGTGGACCCTTGAGTTTCACAATTAATCCGTTCCAGAGAGTCTGCCGAAAGGCAAAATTCACAAATAGTGAAACCATTTTCTCCATAAGAAATACATAATGTAAATCCAATTAATCTGTTCCAGACACCCAAAAGTATTAAAAAAAAAAAATTTAGCTTAAATATAGATTTACATACAGAAAACAATGAGACATCAAGTATAAAATAATTATAACATGACACTTACCTTTATTGAAGACTCTTGTTGGAGTATGGAAGACAGGAGGAGGGGAGAGGATGGAGAATTTCCAAATGTTTTTTAATGCCACTAGGACTAGCTTGAGTCACTGTACTCCTGTCACTCAAAAAATTGGTCCAGAGAGCTGTTTCTGGCGCCTCTTAAAAATTTGCTTAAATTGGGACACGACATTGTCATTGAACATGTCGCAGACACGGCCTGTAACAGCTTTGTTAGGGTGATGTTCCTCCATAAATGTTTGCACCCTACTCCACATTTCACAAATCTCCTTAATCTCTGAAGAAGGCATCTTCCATCTCTCTTCCTCCTTCTGTAAAGCAATTTCTACAGCTGAGGTCTGTTTCTGTTGCAGATGAAGCTCTTGCAGCTTTTCAGTGGTTAGCTCTTCACTGTGGTCCTCCACCAGCTCTTCCTCATCCTGGCCACACACCTCCAACCCCATGGAATTCCCAAATGCCACAATAGATTCCACAACTGGCATAGGGTCAACAGGATCAGCCTCAAACCCTTCAAAATCTTACTCGAGGGCACAATCTGGCCACAATTTTCTCAAAGAAGAGTTCAAAGTCCTGGAAATCACTTCCTGCCAAGCCTTACCTATAAGGTTTATGCAATGGAAGATACTGAAGAGATCTTTCAAGAACTCTCTTAGGGTCAATTGAGTGTCTGAGGTCACATCAAAGCACATTTGAAACATTGCTTTGGTGAAGAGTTTTTTGAAGTTCGAAATTATCTGCTGGTTCATGGGCTGGATGAGAGGAGTGGTATTAGGGGGGCAAGAACTTCACAGTGATGAAACTACTTAATTCCTCCACCATTTGGTCATCCAAGTCTGGAGGATGAGCAGGAGCATTGTCCATTACCAAGAGGCACTTGAGTGGCAATTTCTTTTCTAGGAGGTATTTCTTCACACTGGGGCCAAACACTTCATTAAACCAATGAAGGAAAATTTCCCTCGTGACCCATGCCTTACTGTTAGTCTTCCACATCACACACAATTTACTCTTGGCGACAATGTTTTTCTTAAGCACTCTGGGATTTTCAGTGATACACCACACTAGCATTAGCACAGAACAAAAGAGTAAGCCTGTCTTTCATAGGCTTGTGTACTGGCAGTGCCTTTTCCTCTTGTGTAATGTAGGTCCTCTTTGGCATTTTCTTCCAAAAGAGGCCAGTTTCATCACAAATGAACCCTTGTTGGGGGAGGAATCCTTCATTCTCTACGTGGTCTTTTCCTGCACAAATTTTTCAGCCACACATTTGTCTGAACTTGAAGCCTCACCATGCCTTACAACACTGTGTATGCCACTATGCTTCTTAAATCTCTCAAACCACCCTTTGCTGGCCTTAAATTCATTAACATCAGCACTTATTCCAGGCATTTTCTTTACAAGATCGGCATGCAACTGCCTTGCCTTTTCACAAATTATCGACTGCACAACACTATCTCCCGCTAACTGTTTCTCGGTAATCTACACCAGCAAATTCTCAACATCTTTGAGTATTTTTGATCTCTTTTTTGTGAGCATATCTACTCCTTTCGCAACAACAGCTTCCTTGATTTTGTTCTTCTTCACCATGATGGAAGTGATGGTTGAATGGGGTTTGCCAAACATCCTGGCAAGGTCGCCCACACACACACACACCTTCATATTTTGCAATGATTTCTTTCTTTAATTCTATCATGTTTCTCACCTTCTTTACCAAAGGGCTGGCACTAGAAGCTTTTTTTGGGCCCATGGTGACTTATTTAGTAGTTGCAAGCACAAAAAAGAACGGAATACAGTGAACCCCCGGTGTTCGTCCTGCTCAAAACACTCCCTTTTATGTAAGTGTATTTTTTTAAATGCTTTTATAAGTGTAGTTTTGGGGTCTAAAATGACTAGTCTACTTTACATTATTTCTTAAGGGAATAAATTCGATTGGTAATGGCACTTGAACAGCATTCTGTTACGAAAAATGGACGAACACCGGAGGTCCACTGTATTATGAAATGTATCTTTTGAATGCATGGGGAGGTGGTCACTCGCTGATAAACAATGCCAGACTGCCTCTGAATGGTGTGTGGGGCGCCTTTCTGTGCGCGCAGGTGATGGAGGCCACTCCGGACGCATTCCATACAATAACCGAATCGCGAGGTAAATCACGAAACGCAAAGATATATCTTCACGAAAAAAGTTGCAAAAAATTGAATTGAATTTCACCAAGCATGAGGCTCATGAAACTCGGGGGTCCACTGTATTTACAGTGGACCCTCAGTTATCGGCCATAATCCGTTCCAGAAGCTCGGCCTAAAACCAAAATGGCCTATAACCGAAATAATATTCCCTAAAAGAATTAATGTAAATACAATTAATCCGTTCAAGACAAAAATATTCACAAAAAAATATTTTTGGAAGGGATATCCCCCTCCATAAGGACTTCGGGTAACAAGTCCTTATCTGGGGTTACTTACCTTCTTTTTCTTTTAATGCCACTAGGATCAGCTTGAGAGTCACTGGGCCCCTGTCTAGAAAAATAACTGTCCAGAGTGCTCTGTTTCTGGCAACTCTTTAACATTTCCCTGAAGTGGGACAAGGTTTTGTCACTAAACATGTTGCAGATATGGCTTGTTTCAGCTTGGTCAGGATGGTATTTTTCACCAAAATTTTGCAACTCATTCCACTTTGTACACATGTCCTTAATCACTGAAGAAGGCACCTCCTTGATTTCCTCTTCCTCCTCCTCCCTTTCTGAAGCAATAGCCTTAACTCTGGTCTGATGCTGTTCCAGTTCCAGCTCTTGCAGCTCATCAGTGGTTAGCTCTTTCCTGTGGTTATGCACCAACTCTTCCACATCCTCGCCACTCACCTCCAACCCCAGGGACTTGCCCAACGCCCCAATACCTTCCACAACAAGCACAGGGTCGTCAGGGTCAGCCTCAAACTCTTCAAAATCCCTCTGTTGGACAGAATCCGACCACAATTTTTTCCAAGCAGAGTTCAAAGTCCTGGAAGTCACTCCCTCCCAAGCCTTACCTATAAGGCCTATGCAGTTGTAGATATTGAAGTGATTCCTCCAGAACTCTCTTAGGGTCAACTAAGTGTCAGAGTCACTTCAAAGCACTTTTGAAGCAATGCTTTTGTGTACAGTTTCTTGAAGTTAGAAATGACCTGCTGGTCCATGGGTTGGAGATGAGGAGTGGTGTTAGGAGGCAAGAACTTCACTTTTATATAACTGAAGTCCCTAAACATTTGGTCTTCCAAGTCTGGAGGATGTGCAGGAGCATTGTCCAGTACCAGTTGGCACTTGAGTCCCAAATTGTTTTCCTGAAG
Source organism: Cherax destructor (assembly GCA_009830355.1). Taxonomy (NCBI): domain Eukaryota; kingdom Metazoa; phylum Arthropoda; class Malacostraca; order Decapoda; family Parastacidae; genus Cherax; species Cherax destructor. The sequence continues at coordinate 10,309 of WNWK01025236.1, forward strand.
GTATTTTTTTCACACTTGGGCCAAACACATCATCAACCCAATCTCTAAAAATTTGCCTTATGACCCATGCGTTATGATTAGCTTTCCACATCACACACAATCTTTTCTTGTGGACATTGTGTTTCTTGAACACTCTGGGATTTTCAGAGTGATACACGAGTAAAGGCTTCACTTTGAAATCCCCACTAGCATTACTACACAACAAGAGAGTTAGCCTGTCTTTCATAGGCTTGTGTCCTGGGAGTGCTTTTTCCTCCTGCGTGATGTAGTTCCTGTTTGGCATTTTCTTCCAAAACAGGCCTGTTTTGTCACAATTAAACACTTGTTGGGGTTTCAGATTTTCAGTCTTTATGTAGTCCTGAAATTCAGACACAAACTTTTCAGCAGCATGTTTGTCTGAACTTGCAGCCTCACCATGCCTTACAACACTGTGTATGCCAGTACGCTTCTTAAATCTCTCAAACCAGCCTTTGCTGGCCCTAAATTCACTACCAGCAGCACTTGTACCAGTTTTCTTCACAAGATCTTCATGCAAGTGCCTTGCCTTCTCACAAATAATAGACTCCACTACACTGTCTCCCACTATTCCTTTTTCCTTAATCCACAATAACAATAACTTTTCCATTTCCTCCATTATTGGTGACCTTTGTTTCGTTACAAAAGCTACTCCTTTGGCAACATCAGCATCCTTGATTTGTTCTTTCTTTGCCAGGATGGTTGTAATTGTTGATTTTTTTTTTCCCAAACACCCTGGCAAGTTCCAGCACCCGAAAACCACTCTCATATTTCTCAATTACCTTTCTCTTAACCCTTTGACTGTCACAACCCTCAATCCAGAGTGCTCTCCTATTGTCGCAAAATTTAAAAAAAAAAAAAAATTTCTTGTGAAATGATAGAGAATCGTTTCCCGATGGTAAAGACACCAAAAGTTTGAAATTTGATTGAAAACTCACGGAATTACGCTCTCGCGAAGTTAGTGATCTCGGCAATATATACGCATCGGCAATTTCGCCGACTTTGAACAGTATTTTCGGTAAATTCCATTGTTCCAATTGACCAAACTCATATATATTTCTTTAGAACTCCATTTGTTCTATCGATTGAGTACAAGAAACCACCAATTTATCGATTTCAACTACCCAATAAAGTGATCAGAAATTGGCAATTTGGCAAATTTCATGCAAAATAAAAAAGTTGTCAATTTCAAAATAGGGTCCAGAATAAACAATGCAGACATTCCTGGCACTAAAATAAGATTATATGTTCATTAGTCACGTCTTTAGTCCCCTCTTATATTACTTTTGCTTTATATTTTGATTTTTAATTCTCATAAAAAATAGAAGATTTACCGTTATGCAGACTATTGCATTATTGTAAAAATAGTATAAATAATATCAGTGCACTTGTGAAAGAATATTAGACTCACCAATTGATGTGCATTGGACGCGTGGCGTGATTTGTTTACTCTTGAACATTTGCAAAAATCGAACATTTCTCCTAATTTGAGCTCAATTTCAAGGTTGTTTTCATCATAAAACTAATCAAAATCATCTATATTTCTGTAGTATGTTGTTCATTCTATCAAATGAGACCATAAAAAAGAGAATACAACCATAAATACTATACAAAAATACACCTCAAAGTTGCCGTTTTAATCCAAAAAAATGGTCGGAGTTTTTTTTCTCTCATTATGTACTGCGTGCTGCAGGATTTTTTTTTATACTGCGCACACTGACTACACAGACCCATTCTCTCATATGTGGGCCTACCAGCTTTCTCCCGTTTGATTTGAAGCCGCTAGAATTTAGGATTATAGATACGTCCGAAACAGTGGCTCATAAGACGTATATACAGTCATCCCTCCATTTTCGTGTATCTCTGTTTTTGTATGTTTCAGTTTACGTGCAGTTTTTTCGTGGAAAATTGACACCTGTTTTCGTGTGATTCCCTCCGTTTTCGTGCTCGGTCCGGAACCTGTCCACTAGTGCAGCGCACATACAAAGGCCGTAGGCCACCACCCACGCACCTCCCACGCACATTGTCATGCAGTCTAGCATTGTTTACGCTTGAGTGAACATCACCCCAGGAGTTTATCCAAAACATTTATTAACAATTCATTGTTTTTGGGCCTTCATTATTGTGTGTGACTACTAAATAAGCTACGATGGGCCCAAAGAAAGCTCCTAGTGCCAGTCCTTTGGTAAAGAAAGTGAGAAACACGATGGAGTTTAAGAGTGTAGCAAGCATGCAGGGAGTGTAGCAGGTATGCAGGGAGTGTAGCAGATATGCAGGGAGTGTAGCAGGTATGCAGGGAGTGTAGCAGGTATGCAGGGAGTGTAGCAGGTATGCAGGGAGTGTAGCAGGGAGTGTAGCATGTATGCAGGGAGTGTAGAATGTATGCAGGGAGTGTAGAATGTATGCAGGGAGTGTAGCAGGTATGCAGGGAGTGTAGCATGTATGCAGGGAGTGTAGCATGTATGCAGGGAGTGTAGCATGTATGCAGGGAGTGTAGCATGTATGCAGGGAGTGTAGCAGGTATGCAGGGAGTGTAGCAGGTATGCAGGGAGTGTAGCAGGTATGCAGGGAGTGTAGCATCTATGCAGGGAGTGTAGCATGTATGCAGGGAGTGTAGCATGTATGCAGGGAGTGTAGCATGAATGCAGGGAGTGTAGTATGTATGCAGGGAGTGTAGCATGAATGCAGGGAGTGTAGCAGGTATGCAGGGAGTGTAGCAGGTATGCAGGGAGTGTAGCATGTATGCAGGGAGTGTAGCATGTATGCAGGGAGTGTAGCAGGTATGCAGGGAGTGTAGCAGGTATGTAGGGAGTGTAGCATGTATGCAAGAAGTGTAGCATGTATGCAGGGAGTGTAGCAGGTATGCAGGGAGTGTAGCATGAATGCAGGGAGTGTAGCATGTATGCATTGAGTGTAGCATGAATGCAGGGAGTGTAGCATGTATGCAGGGAGTGTAGCATGTATGCAGGAGTGTAGCATGAATGCAGGGAGTGTAGCAGGTATGCAGGGAGTGTAGCAGGTATGCAGGGAGTGTAGCATGTATGCAGGGAAAGTAGCATGAATGCAGGGAGTGTAGTATGTATGCAGGGAGTGTAGCATGAATGCAGGGATTGTAGCATGTATGCAGGGAGTGTAGTAGGTATGCAGGGAGTGTAGCAGGTATGCAGGGTGTGTAGCATGTATGCAGGGAGTGTAGCATGAATGCAGGGAGTGTAGCATGTATGCAGGGAGTGTAGCATGTATGCAGGGAGTGTAGCATGTATGCAGGGAGTGTAGCATGAATGCAGGGAGTGTAGCAGGTATGCAGGGAGTGTAGCAGGTATGCAGGGAGTGTAGCATGTATGCAGGGAGTGTAGCAGGTATGCAGGGAGTGTAGCAGGTATGCAGGGAGTGTAGCAGGTATGCAGGGAGTGTAGCATCTATGCAGGGAGTGTAGCATGTATGCAGGGAGTGTAGCATGTATGCAGGGAGTGTAGCATGAATGCAGGGAGTGTAGTATGTATGCAGGGAGTGTAGCATGAATGCAGGAGTGTAGCAGGTATGCAGGGAGTGTAGCAGGTATGCAGGAGTGAGCATGTATGCAGGAGTGTAGCATGTATGCAGGAGTGTAGCAGGTATGCAGGGAGTGTAGCAGGTATGTAGGGAGTGTAGCATGTATGCAAGAGTGTAGCATGTATGCAGGGAGTGTAGCAGGTATGCAGGGAGTGTAGCATGAATGCAGGAGTGTAGCATGTATGCATTGAGTGTAGCATGAATGCAGGGAGTGTAGCATGTATGCAGGAGTGTAGCATGTATGCAGGAAGTGTAGCATGAATGCAGGGAGTGTAGCAGGTATGCAGGGAGTGTAGCAGGTATGCAGGGAGTGTAGCATGTATGCAGGGAAAGTAGCATGAATGCAGGGAGTGTAGTATGTATGCAGGGAGTGTAGCATGAATGCAGGGATTGTAGCATGTATGCAGGGAGTGTAGTAGGTATGCAGGGAGTGTAGCAGGTATGCAGGGTGTGTAGCATGTATGCAGGGAGTGTAGCATGAATGCAGGGAGTGTAGCATGTATGCAGAGAGTGTAGCATGTATGCAGGGAGTGTAGCATGTATGCAGGGAGTGTAGCATGAATGCAGGGAGTGTAGCAGGTATGCAGGGAGTGTAGCAGGTATGCAGGGAGTGTAGCATGTATGCAGGGAGTGTAGCATGAATGCAGGGAGTGTAGCATGTATACAGGGAGTGTAGCATGAATGCAGGGATTGTAGCATGTATGCAGGGAGTGTAGCAGGTATGCAGGGAGTGTAGCATGTATGCAGGGAATGTAGCATGAATTCAGGGATTGTAGCATGTATGCAGGGAGTGTAGCAGGTATGCAGGGAGTGTAGCATGTATGCAGGGAATGTAGCATGAATACAGGGAGTGTAGCATGTATGCAGGGAGTGTAGCAGGTATGCAGGGAGTGTAGCAGGTATGCAGGGAGTGTAGCAGGTATGCAGGGAGTATAGCATGAATTCAGGGAGTGTAGCATGTATGCAGGGAGTGTAGCATGTATGCAGGGAGTGTAGCAGGTATGCAGGGAGTGTAGCAGGCAGGAAGGGAGTGTAGCAGGCAGGGAGGGAGTGTAGCAGACAGGGAGGGAGTGTAGTAGGCATGCAGGGAAGTGACCCCGGATAAGGACTTGGTACCTAAATTCCTTATGGAATGGGATTCCCCTTCCAAAAAATAGGGTCTGTTCCCTCTCCCCTCCTCCCTCTCTTCCATCCAGCAACAACAATCTTCAATAAAGGTAAGTGCCACATTCATTTCATTCATTTGTGCATGTAAATCTATCTTTAAGGCCCCCAAAAAAAAAAAAATTCCAAACTTCTGGGTTTCTGGAACGGATTAATTGAATTTCCATTATTTCTAATGGGGAAAATGATTTCAGTTTTCATGTGTTTCAGTTTTAGTGCATCCCTCAGGAACGGATTAAACACGAAAACCGAGGGATGACTGTATACGACTGAAACAGTCAAAGGGTTAAATTCCATGGTGTTTCTCACTTTCTTTACAACAGGAACTTTACTAGGAACTTTCTTGGGAACCATGGTTACTTATTTCGCAGTTGCACTGACAAAAAACAATGGAAAACAAGCGAAATGTTTGGATGAATGAGCAGAAGCTTCTTCACGCACCGAGACACAGGCAAACTAAAGCGCAAGCGGCTCCAGCCGGCGGACAGACGCGTCCCATACAGCTGATAACCAGGAGCTGAAAAACCGGCCTATAACCAAGTTGGCCGATAACAGGAACCGCTGATAACCGAGGGTCCACTGTATGGGAAAATTTGTTTGGTACACGTCCTGTTTGGTATAAGTCCAAGGTCCAGGACCGGATTAAGGATATACAGTCAACCCTCCATTTTCGTGTTTAATCCATTCCAGAGGAATCGACTAAAACCGAAATCAACGAAAACTGAAGCCATTTTATCCATAAAAAATAATGTAAATTCAATTAATCCATTTCAGACACCCAGGAGTATTACCAAAAAATTATTTTTTAGAGATTAAATATAGATTTACATACAGAAAAGAATGACAAATAAATATAAAGCACTAATAACATGTATAAATGAACATTTAACATCACACTTATGTTTATTGGCGACTCTTGTTGGTGTATGGAAGATGGAGAGGAGGAGAGATGGAGGCGAGTTTATTGTTGGGAGGCAGGACAAAATGCTTCAATTTGACACTAATATTAACTCTACAGCTTATTTATCTATCACAATTCATCTAATATGACATAATAAACAATATTAATAACATATAAACATGATACAGTGGTACCCCGGTTTACAATATTTTTTTGTTCCAGAATGCTGTTCAAGTGCCATTACCAAACAAATTTATCCCCATAAGGAATAATGTAAAATAGACTAGTCCTTTTAGACCCCCAAAAATACACTTACAAAAGCATTTAAAAAAATAAACTTACATAAAAGGGCGAGTTTGGAGACCATCATAAACCGGGGTACCACTGTACAGTATATACTCTAAGAATGAATAAAATATGTCATTACGTATGAGAGAACTGGCGGTAGTGTTATTATTGTTGTTGGGTTTAAGGGCCACTGACCATAAGCCGTACATATACTGCTGGTGGTGGTCGGCAGCAGCAGCAGCAGGCCACCACCTCTATTCACACAATGTACATAATTTAAAATAATAAATATTTACACTTTAATTTATAAATAAGAAATATTCACACTTATATAAATAAGAAATATTTAAATTAGACACATATGCAACACTTGGGTATCTTTATTGAGGAAACGTTTCGCCACACAGTGGCATCATCAGTCCAAAAGGGGTTGATATGTTAATGAAAAATAGATCGAAAACAGTGGATGAGGTTGAGAAGTTGTTGGGAGTGTGGATCAATGAAAAACAGATAGCGGGTGATGGAATTTCTATGGCGATAATTTGTGAAAAGGCAAGGCAGTTGCATGCAGATCTTGTCAAGACAATGCCTGCAACCAGTGCTGAGGCGAGTGATTTTAAAGCCAGCAAAGGCTGGTTTGAGAGGTTTAAGAAACGCAGTGTCATACACAGTGTTGTGATTCATGGTGAACCAGCCAGCTCAGACAAACGTGCAGCTGAAAAATTTGTGCAGGAATTCCAGGGGTTCGTAGACAGTGAAAAATTTGAACCCCAACAAGTGTTTAATTGTGATGAAACAGGCCTGTTTTGGATGAAAATGCCAAACAGGACCTTCATTACTCAGGAGGAAAAGGCACTGCCAGGACACAAGCCTATGAAAGACAGGCTAACTCTTATGCTTTGTGCCAATGCCGGTGGTGATTTCAAAGTGAAGCCTTTACTGGTGTATCATGCAGAAAATCCCAGAGCCTTCAAGAAACACAATGTTAACAGGAATAATTTGTGTGTGTATTGGAAGGCTAACACTAATGCATGGGTCACTAAGGACTTTTTCGTGGAATGGTTGACTGGAGTGTTTGGCCCTAGTGTGAAGAAATACCTCCTGGAAAAGAAATTGGGACTCAAGTGCCTCCTGGTACTGGACAATGCTCCTGCTCATCCTCACAACTTGGAAGACTATTTGTCTGAGAACTTAAGTTTCATCACAGTGAAGTTCTTGCCTCCTAACACCACTCCTATCATCCAGCCCATGGACCAGCAGGTCATTTCGAACTTCAAAAAATTCTACACAAAAGCATTGTTTGAAAAGTGTTTTGATGTGACCTCGGACACTAATTTGACCCTAAGAGAGTTCTGGAAAGATCACTTCAATATCATCCATTGCATAGGCCTTATAAGTAAGGCTTGAGAGGGAGTGACTTCCAGGACTTTGAACTCTGCTTGGAGATCATTGTGGCAAGGTTGTGTTGAAAAGAGGGATTTTGAAGGATTTGAGGCTGACCCTGACGACCCTGTGCCTGTTGTGGACTCTATTGTGGAATTGGAAAAGTCCCTGGGGTTGGAGTTGAGTGGTGAGGATGTGGAAGAGTTGGTGGAGGAGCACAGGGTAGACCTAACCACTGAAGAGCTGAAAGAGCTTCATCAGGAACAGCAACAGATGACATTTAAGGAAATTGATTCACAGGAGGAAGATGGACAGGGTGAGGTAGCAACTTCTTCAGAAATTAGGAAAATTTGTTCCAAATGGGCTGATGTGCAGATATTTGTTGAAAAACACCACCCTGAGCAAGCTGAAGCAAGCCAAATCTGCAACATGTTCAGTGACAGAATCTTGCCCCACTTCAAAAAATGTTGAAGAGTCACCAGAAACCGAGGACTGTGGACAGTTATTTTTCGCAGCAGGGATCCAGTGATTCTCAAGCTGGCCCTAGTGGCATTAAAAGAAAAAGAAGGGAAGTAACCCCTGATAAGGACTTGTTACCTGAAGTCTTTATGGAGGGGGATATAAACAACAGTGCCGTGTCTTCCTTTGCAGATGACACACGAATCTGCATGACAGTGTCCACCGTTGAAGACACTACAAGACTCCAAGCAGACATCAACCAAATCTTTAAATGGGCTGCAGAAAACAATATGAAGTTCAATGATGAGAAATTTCAATTACTCAGATATGGAAAACGTGAGGAAATTAAAATCTCATCCAAGTACAAAACAAATTCCAACCACTCAATTGAGCGAAAACTAATGTCAAAGACCTGGGAGTGATCATGTCAGAGGATCTCACCTTCAAGGACCATAACACCGTAGCAATCGCATCTCCTAGAAAAATGACAGGATGGATAATGAGAACCTTCAAAATCAGGGATACCAAGCCCATGTTGACACTTTACAGATCACTTGTTCTATCTAGGCTGGAATATTGCTGCACACTAACTGCACCTTTCAAGGCAGGTGAAATTGCTGACCTAGAAAATGTGCAGAGAACCTTCACAGCACACATAACTGTGATAAACCACCTCAATTACTGGGAATGCTTGAAGTTCCTAAACCTGTACTCTCTAGAACGCAGGCGGGAGAGATACATTATTATATACATGTGGAAAATTCTCGAGGGATTTGTACCAAACTTGCACACAAGAGTCACTCCCTACGAAAGCAAAAGACTCGGCAGGTGATGTAACATCCCCCCAATGAAAAGCAGGGGTGCCACTAGCAGGTTGAGAGACAACACAATAAGTGTCAGGGGCCCAAGACTGTTCAAGTGCCTCCCAGCATACATCAGGGGGATTACCAACAAACCCCTGGCTGTCTTCAAGCAGGCACTGGACATGCACCTAATTATTTATTATTTATTTAGACATGGTACAATGATACATAGTTGGGTAGACAAGATACATAGGTATTAATGAGATGTACATGCCAAAAGCCCTTAATATGCTGTGCATTGCGGGCATTCTTAGGACTACTTAATTGAAGACTACATGGTAAAAAGTTATGGTTGATAATTTATAAAATAAGTATAATTGTGTATCTAAGTTATAAAGTTTGAATAAAGTTGAACATATCAATTAACTGTAGCAATGCAACTAATTGAGTGAGATAACAATTTAAAACAATTAATTGCATTGCAGTTACAGTTTACGTGGTCATTATAATGTAAATGTTATAGAAACAGTTAGTTTAGTATGTATTACAGTGAGCCCCCGGTTCTCGTCGACCACCGGTTTGGTCGAACTCCGATTCTATTTTCCCCATAAGAAATAATGTAAATAAAATTAATCCGTTCCAGACATCCAAAAGTATTAAAATAAAATATTTTTTAGAACTTTTTGACATTAAATTAAACACAATTTTATAAAAAAAATTAAAAATAAATAGTACAATAACATGTCACTTACATTTATTGAAGAGTTGTTGATGTGTGGAGGACGGGAGGAGGGGAGAAGGTGGAGTAGTATGCTAGTGTTTGGAAGGGGAATCCCCTTCCATTAACACTGCAGGTACCAAGTTCTTTTCTGGGGTTACTTCCCTTTTTCTTTTAATGCCACTAGGACCAGGTTGAGAGTCACTGGACCCCTCTCTAACAAAAAATCTGTCCAGGGAGCTCTGTGTCTGGCAGTTCTTTAAAATGTCCTTAAAATGTAACAAGACATTGTCATTAAACATGTCGCATACATGGCGTGCAACATCTTGGTTAGGGTGATAATCATCCATAAAGCCTTGCACATCAGTCCATTTGTCACAGATCTCCCTAATCCTTGAAGAAGGCACCTTCTTCCATCTCGGTTCCACCTCCTCCTCCTCTGGACCATTTTCCTGACCTGTGGTCTCTTGTTGCAGTTGCTGTTGAAGCTCTTGCAGATCTTCAGTGGTTAACTCTTCATTGTGCTCCTCCACCAACTCTTCCACATCCTGGGTATAAACATCCAACCCCATGGACTTGCCCAGTTCCACAATTTCTTGCACAACAGGCTCAGGCTCAGAGTTCTGAGGCTCAGCCCCAAAACCTTCAAAATCTAGGACACAGTCTGGCCACAATTTTCTCCAGGCAGAGTTCAAAGTCCTGGTAGTCACTCCCTCCCAAGCCTTACCTATAAGCTTTACACAATGCAGGATATGGAAATGGTCTTTCCAAAACTCTTTTAGGGTTATATCCATGTCTGTGGTTACATCAAAGCACTTTTGAAACATTGCTTTGGTGTAGAGTTTTTTAAAGTTGCAAATGACCTGCTGGTCCATGGGCTGGAGAGGAGGAGTTGTATTAGGGGGCAAGAACTTCACTTTGATGAACTCACAGCCCTGCACAATTTCCTCTGCCAAGTCTGGAGGATGACCAGGAGCATTGTCCATTAGCAGGAGACACTTAAGTGGTAAATTATTTTCCTCGAGATATTTCTTCACACTGGGGCCAAACACGTTTTTGAACCAATCAAGGAAAATTTTCCTAGTGACCCATGCCTTTTTGTTAGACTTCCACATCACACACAAATTAGACTTGGTGATACCACATCTGCCAAACACTCGGGGATTTTCAGAATGATACACCAGTAAAGGCTTCACTTTGCAATCACCACTGGCATTAGCACACATCATGAGAGTGAGCCTGTCTTTCATAGGCTTATGTCCTGGCTGTGCCTTTTCCTCCTTTGTAATGTAGGTCCTGTTTGGCATTTTCTTCCAAAACAGGCCTGTTTTGTCACAATTGAACACTTGTTGAGATTGGAATTGTTCAGCCTCTATGTACCCCTGGAATTCCTGAACATATTTTTCAGCCGCACTTTTGTCAGAACTGGCTGCCTCACCATACCTCACAACACTATGTATGCCACTTCGCTTCTTAAATCTGTCAAACCAGCCTTTGCTGGCTTTAAATTCGTTCACTTCATCACTCGTTGCAGGCATTTTCTTGACGAGATCATCATGCAACTGCCTTGCTTTTTCACATATTATTGCCAGCGTAACACTATCTCCTGCTAACTGTTTCTCGTTGATCCACACCAACAACAAAGTTTCCACTTGTTCCAGCACTTGAGATCTCTGTTTTGTGACCATACATGCACCTTTCGCAACAACAGCATCCTTGATTTCCTTTCTCTTGGCCAAAATGGAAGAGTTGGTTGAATGGGATTTGCCATAGAGCCTGGCCAGCTCAGTGACACACACTCCACTTTCATATTTTGCTATCATCTCTTTCTTCAATTCTACCGTATTTCTGACATTCTTTACCACAGGCTTGACACTAGGAGCTTTCTTGGGGCCCATGGTGACTTATTTAGCAGTTGCAAGCACTAAAAACACTGGAATAATGACAATATATATGGTATGAATGAGTGGGTGGTGCGTGGGTAGTGTTCGCTCGCTTGTAAACAATAACACACTGAGTGCCTGGGTGCCCAGCTGGGCCACGGCCACATGCGTACGCGTTCGGGACGGATAGCCGACTCGTCGAACTCCGAGTGGCCGCCTAATACCGAGTCAAAAATATTGTAAAAAAACTCGTCGAACACCGATTTGGCCGAGCTCCGACGCCGTCGAACACCGGGGGTTCACTGTATTCATAACAGGTTTTTACATTTAAGTGATTAGTCAGGTTTTTACATTTAAGTGATTATTGTACTTTGTTGGGAATGTTTGATATTGAGCATTTAGCTTTGGGTGAGAAGGTGGTTTTTTAGCATCGTTTTGAATTGGGGTACAGGCAAGGTTTCTTTGGCAATGACAGGTAATGAATTCCAAATTTTCGTGCCTTTTATATGCATTGAGTTTTTACATAGTGTTAGATGGACACGGGGAACATCGAGGAGTGATCTGTGTCTAGTGTTATGGTCATGTGTTCTGTTAAAATTGGAAGGAGAAGTTTGAGTGGTGGGTTAATATTTGCATAGAGTGTTCTATGTATGTAATAGGCACAGTAAAAAGTATGGATGTCTTGTATGGTGAGTAAGTTTAGGTTTTTGAATATTGGTGGAGTATGTTGTCTGGAGTGTGAATGTGTTATCATTCTAACTGCTGCCTTTTGTTGTGCTATTAGTGGTCTGAGATGAGTTATTGATGTAGAGCCCCATGCACAGATTCCATAGGTGAGGTAGGGGTAAATGAGTGAGTGATATAGGGTAAGGAGAGATGGTTGTGGAACATAGTACCGTATCTTTGATAGTATTCCCACAGTCTTTGAGACTTTCTTGGAAATTTGTTGTATATGTGTCTGAAATTTGAGGCCACTGTCAAGATGGATTCCTAAGAATTTTCCCTCTGTGAGTTTTGTGATAGGGGACCCGTTTATCATTATGTTAAGTGGTGCGTTTGTAGCTCTGTTCCCAAACTGGATAAAATAGGTTTTATCAATATTGAGAGTAAGTTTGTTGGTCATCATCCAGGTAGATATTTTCTGCAATTCAATATTTACAGTGTTGGCTAGTATGTCTGGGCTTGGGTGCGAGATAACGTATGTAGTGTCATCTGCAAATAGTATGGGTTTGAGTAGTTGAGATGCATTTGGTAGGTCGTTAATGTAAATGAGAAAGAGAAGTGGGCCAAGAACACTTCCCTGTGGAACACCTACTGTAATAGTTTGCGCGGTAGAGCTAGCTCCATTTGTGTACACATATTGGTTTCTGTTGCTAAGGTATGATTTTAGGTAGTTGAGGGAGTGTCCTCTTATACCATCTTATACCTGACCAGCCAGGCTGTGGTTCGTACGTTGGACTGTGTGTGGCCAGCAGTAACAGTCTGGTTGATCAGGCTCTGATCAAACATGAGGCCTGGTCACAGACCGGGCCGCAGGGGCATTGACCCCTGGAACTCTCTCCAGGTATACTCGTTGCAGTCATTTTTTTGATGAGATCACCATGCAATTGCCTTGCTTTTTCAGATATTATCGCCTGCGTAACACTATCTCCTGCTGATTCTTTCTCAGTGATCCACACCAACAACAAAGTCTCAACATCTTCCAGTATTTGAGATCTCTGTTTTGTGACCATACTTGCACCTTTCGCAACAACAGCATCCTTGATTTCCTTTCCCTTGGCCACAATGGAAGCAATTGTTGTATAGGCTTTGCCATACTGCCTGGCCAGCTCAGCGACACGAACTCCTGGAGTCTACCTGGAGAGAATTCCAGGGGTCAACGCCCCCGCGGCCCGGTCCGTGACCAGGCCTCTTGTTGGACCAGAGCCTGATCAACCAGGCTGTTACTGCTGGTCGCACGCAGTCCAACGTACGAACCACAGCCCGGCTGATCAGGTACCGACTTGAGGTGCCTGTCCAGTGCCTGCTTGAAGACAGCCAGGGGCTTGTTGGTAATCCCCCTGATGTATGCTGGGAGGCAGTTGAACAATCTTGGGCCCCTCACACTTATTGTGTTGTCCCTCAACGTGCTAGTGGCACCCCTGCTCTTCATTGGGGGAATGTTACATCGCCTGCCGAGTCTTTTGCTTTCGTAGGGAGTGATTTTTGTGTGCAAGTTTGGTACTAAGCCCTCAGAATTTTCCATGTGTATATAATAATGTATCTCTCCCGCCTGCGTTCTAGAGAGTACAGGTTTAGGAACTTCAAGCGTTCCCAGTAGTTGAGGTGGTTTATCGCACTTATGCGTGCCGTGAAGGTTCTCTGCACATTTTCAAGGTCAGCAATTTCACCCGCCTTGAAAGGTGCAGTTAGTGTGCAGCAATATTCCAGCCTAGATAGAACAAGCGATCTGTAAAGTGTCAACATGGGCTTGGCATCCCTGGTTTTGAAGGTTCTCATTATCCATCCTGTCATTTTTCGAGCAGATGCAATTGCTACATTGTTATGGTCCTTGAAGGTGAGATCCTCTGACATGAACACTCCCAGGTCTTTGACATTAGTTTTTCGCTCTATTGTGTGGTTGGAATTAGTTTTGTACTCCGATGAGATTTTAATTTCTTCACGTTTCCGTATCTGAGTAATTGAAATTTCTCATCATTGAACTTCATATTGTTTTCTGCAGCCCATTTAAAGATTTGGTTTATGTCTGCTTGGAGTCTTGCAGTGTCTTCAACGGTGGACACTGTCATACAGATTCGGGTGTCATCTGCAAAGGAAGACACAGCACTGTGGCTTATATCCCTGTCATGTTTTCCAATGATCTCTTTTTTTCAGATCTACCGTATTTCTGACATTCTTTACCACAGGCCTGGCACTAGGAGCTTTCTTGGGACCCATGGTGGCTTATTTAGCAGTTGCAAGCACTAGAAACAATGGAATAATGACAAAATGTATGGTATGAATGCGTGGGTGGCTGTCACTCGCTGGTAAACAATGGCACACTGACTCTCAGTGGAGTGTCGGGCCCGCTAGGGCCACGCGTACCCGTCCGGGACAAATTGTACTAGCTCCGAGCGGATCAACAAACACCGAACCAATATTTTTCAAAAAAAAATGTCATCAACTATGAATTTTACGAACCCGACGCCTACAAACTCCGGAACCACTGTATTTAATTATGTATTTAATTATGTATCTAATTATGTATGTATCTAATAATGTATGTTAAAATGTACTGCTCCATAACCTGTGTCAAAACATATAGAGTAAGAATTAGAATTAGTCTGCCTGAAATGCCTAGGCATGCTAGTGGCCTTCTTTGTAATTAATATTTTATAATATGTGAACCACACATTGAAAGCTTTGCAAGGAAATAAACATTTTCATTTTCATTTCATTTCCATATGTGCCGGATATTTAATGAAATTATATTTTTGGAAAATTTTGATGTAATTTTCCCAAATTTATAGTGCATTAATTTTTATAGTGTAAATAAGTGTAAATTGTGTTGCTGTTGTTTTAAAATTAATTTGCGAGTGGAAAAGGAAGAAGCAGCTGTGCAGGCAGGCTGGAGAGGAGGATGCAATAGGGAAAAAATAGTGGAAGACTACAGGTATCCCTCAACATTCGCGAGGGTTAGGGGATCAAGAGCCTCGTGGATGTTGAAAAATCGCAAATGTTTGGTGCCCCAATATATTGTAGGGAAATATAATACAATACTGCTTCCTTAACCTATTGAACCATGAACAATCATAAAACACATATAAACATCGTAAAATAATGTACTATATACATGTTATTTTGACATGAGCTGGCTGTGGAGGGAGGCCTGTAATAGTATAATTATACAATAAGTATTTTATAGTGTTGTGAAGTTTCATGGGGAATCAAGTTACTGACACACTGCTTCTTCTCCCTCTGCTGTAGCTCCGCCCACTTTTTAATGATGCCAAATGTTGAATTAAATATGTATACATTAGAACAAAAAATGAAACACCAACTTCATACCTTTATTTTAATTTGCATAACTCATATATTACAGAAAACAATAAAAGTAAAATACACATACAACGAGGTTACTTACAGAAAAATACATTAAATTCACCATCTAACATCGTTACGAAGTGGGAGGAGCTATTGGAGGGAGGGAGAGGCGCAGTAACATTCAGTGTCTGGTGAGTCGTCATGGGTGTTGGATGTTAGCCTTAGTGCTAATAAAATGTTGTGTAATTACACTAATATTAGTAATAAGGTTATCTATCTATTACATTTATTCCAAATTGATATCAGAAACATGATAAATACCCTAGAACTGTAATAAAGATGCTGAAATGAATAATATATGCCATACATATGAGGGGTAAGAGAGCAGCACAGACCGCCACTATATAAGATGTTTACATCAGGGTAAAAATGCCTAAATCATCTTGTCGTAAGAACAAATGCAAAAATAGCATTTATTGTTTTTAGAATAATAATAATTTATAATAATTGATCTGGAGCACTTTAAATGTTATCAGTATTTGGTAGCTGACATTTAGAGCACTCCACAGCAATTATTATTATTTATTATTATTATTATTATTATTATTATTATTATTTTTATTATTATTATTTCCTACAATATATTGTAAGAAAATAAATAATAATAATAATTGTTGTGGAGTGCTCTAAATGTCAGCTACCAATACTGATGACATTTAAAGTGTTCCAGATCAATTATTATAAATTATTATTATTCTAAAAATAATAAATGCTATTTTTGCATTTGTTCTTATAAAAAAGGTGATTTAGGCATGTTTACCCTGATGTAAACATCTTTATGGTGGCGGTCTGTGCCTGCTCTCTCCACTCATATATGGCATATATTATTCATTTCAGCATCTTTTATTACAGTTCTAGGTTATTTATCATGTTTCTGATATCAATTTGGAATAAATGTAATAGATAGATAACCTTTATTTAGTACATTCATTACTTACTGCTTCCTTAACCTATTGAACCATGAACAATCAAAAAACGCATGAAAACATAGTAAAATATTGTACTATATAGTACTACATACATGTTATACTGTAGTTTAATAACAAATAATGAACAAACAAAACACTCAGTGAGTGAGTGGTGGGGGGGCTGGCTTCTGGGTCGGAGGGATGGGTAGGGACGCTCGGGTGGCGGGAAACTTAAATATGATTTGGTGGGGAATTTGGCGGCTGGGAATTTGGTTGCCGGAATTGCGAATGTGGCCCGCGAAAGTAAAAAGCAAAGTTGAGGGATACCTGCAGTCAGAATAACTGGCTAATTCAATTCATCATCGGGGGCAAATTGGAATGGAGCAGCCTTAGATGACCAGAAAATAATGCGATGATGTCCTACACTGCAGATAGGGAAGAAAATAGTGAAACCACTGCAATATGGAGAAACACCGGTGACTTCCTACAGCTCGTCTTTCCATAAGTACCATTTGCCTTTGTTCAGTAGATTGCACTGGCCATCATATTTCTCACTGGCTAGGTAACGTTAGGGTGTTCTACCGGTGGTACAAATTGGAAGTTAACCCCTAAACTGTCCACATGTAGATCTAGTTCACCTGCGTACTGCTCTGAATATTTTGAAAAAAAAAATTTTTTTTTTTTAAATGAAGAGCACATTTTTATAAACAGGATAGGCTAAAAAAATTTAGGGATATTCACGAGATATAAGCCCGCCTTTGGGGCTGGAGCCCCCCACAGCAACATCAAGTTCCGCTTGAGAGATTGCCATCAGTGGACCCCCGAGAGAGATAATTCATTCCAGAAGGCTGCTCAAGTGCCATTACCAAGAATTTTCTCCCTTAAGGAATAATGTCAAATGGTTAGTCCATTTCAGACCACCAAAATACACTTACAAAAGCACTTCAATTTACAAATACATTTGTACGATTTCTGAGTGCTTGTAACGGGGTCCACTGTTTTTTTTCTAGTTTTTATTTTAATTTATAAATTTTTATGTTCTGATAATTACAATTTACAATAGTTCTTTTGATTTCTGCCAATCTTTGTTCTAACACAATATTAGGTACTGAAATAGTCCAAATAGTTACAATCCACCAACAGGGAACATTTTCACCTGCCTTGTCTTTACTATTTCTATAAATATATACGAAGTGTTTATGGTCCCAGCAATTTTTAGACATCCTGGAATATATTGAAACTCCTTGAAGAATGTTGTTATGACAACCCGATAACTACGAAAGGCAGTGACATTGAAGAATGAATGTTGACACTTTACAGTTGCTTGTTCTATCTACGGGAAAATTGTTTCACACTAACTGCACCCTTTCAAGGCGGGGGAAATTGCTGACCTTAAAATGTCAGAGAACCCCTTTATGGCACGCATAACTCGATAAACCACCTCAATTACTGGGAACGCAAGTTCCTAAACCTGTACTCTTAGAATGCAGGCAAAGAGATACATTATTATATAAACGGAAAATTCTCGAGGGATTAGTACCAAACTTGCACACGAGAATCCTCCCTATAAACAAAAGACTGGCAGGCGATGTAACATCCCCAATGAAAGCAGGGTGCCACTACACCTTTCTAAGCGCTAAACCCAGTGGTTTGCGCTTCTTTTGATTATAATTAAATGAACAGGCAAAAATTTACACATTTCCGCTCTTTGGCCCCAGTTTCAAGCCATTTCCATTAATAAACCAATCAAAATCATCTCTATATCTATAATAATTATTCCATTCTATCAAATGAACCAAGAAATGAAATACAACTAAAAAAGTATACGAAAAATACTGCAAATTGCTTTTAATGAAAAAATTACGGTTTAGTTTTTCTCTTATTATACTGTGTGCTGGGTTTGTTTTATGTGGTCCCTCCACATAGATGTATTCTCTCATATCTAGGCCCAAATTTCGCTTTAAAGCTTATTTTGGGGGGAGTTGGCTCATGACGTAGAACTACGGGTTTGGGCCCAGAACTCAAAGCCGAGAACTACGGACGGACCCTGAAAGGGGGTTTAAAAAAATGTATAATATTAGAGTGGTGAGTGGTGTGAGGTTGTGGGGGAACGGAGACCTTTTCGGCCTAGATGTCTCAAACCGCCACCAGAGTGCAACAAAAATTGAAGTGGTGTTTTCTTGATTGCATCCCACCCAAAATTTTTTATGAACTAATATTGAGGTTCATAAAGGCAATTTCTCACTATTTTTATAAAAATAGGGGTTGAGAAGTTATTGGTTGAAATAGTATTGGGGGGACCATGTTAAAAAA
>WNWK01025237.1:0-28777 GCA_009830355.1 Cherax destructor
ACCTGTACAATGACACAGTGGTGTCATTTCAGGGATGTGTTAAAGAATCGCCAGACACAGATCCCCCTGGACAAATTTGTTGTTAGAAAGAGGTCTAGTGACTCTAAGCTGGTCCTAGTGGCATTCAAAGAAAAAGGGAAGTAACCCCAGAAAAGAACTTACCACCTGCAGTGTTAATGGAAGGATTCCCCTTCCAAACACTAGCATACTACTCCACCTTCTCCCTCCTCCCCGTCCTCCACACATCAACAACTCTTCAATAAATGTAAGTGACATGTTATTGTAAAATATTTGCATGTATTTATGTATTTTTTATTCAATTCTGTATTATTTAATGTCCAAAAGTTCTAAAAATATTTTATTTAACTACTTTTGGAAGTCTTGGACGGATTAAATTTATTTCCATTATTTCTTATGGGGAAAATTGATTCGTTTTACGATTGTTTCGCTTTTAAAATATGCCTTCTGACGGATTAATATCGTAAGTGGGGGTACCACTGTATTATATACAGTGGTACTGAGTTACGATATTTTTCGTTGAGAATGTATTAAAGGCATTAAAACGAATTTATCCTATAGGAATAATGAATAGACTAGCCCTTTACACCCCCAAAAATAAATACAAAGCTTTAAAAAATAAACATAAAGGCATTTTACTCGAACTCGAGGTACACTGTATATATATATATATATATTACATATATATATATACATATATATATATTTTATATATATGTATATATATATATGTATATATATATGTATATATATATATGTATATATATATGTATATATATATGTACAGTGGTACCCCGATTACGATGGTCCCTAAACACACCCTTTTATGTAAGTTTATTTTTTAAATGCTTTTGTAAGTGTAATTTTGGGGTCTAAAAGGACTAGTCTATTTTACATCATTTCTTATGGAGATAAACGTTTGGTAATGGCACTTGAAAGCATTCTGAATGAAAAATATCGTAAGTCGGGTACCACTGTATATATATGTATATATATATGTATATATATATGTATTATATATGTATTATATATGTATATATATATGATATATATACAGTGGTACCTATTTAGATGGTCCCTAAACTCACCCTTTATGTAAGTTTATTTTTAAATGCTTTTGTAAGTGTAATTTTGGGGGTCTAAAAGGATAGTCTATTTTACATCATTTCTTATGGAGATAAATTCGTTTGGTAATGGCACTTGAACAGCATTCTGGAATGAAATATCAGAAGTCGAGGTACCACTGTATGTATATATACAGTGGTACCTCCGACTTACGATGGTCCCCAAACACACCCTTTTATGTAAGTTATTTTTTAAATGTTTTTGTAAGTGTAATTTGGGGGTCTAAAGGACTAGTCTATTTTACATCATTTCTATGGAGATAAATTCGTTTGGTAATGGCACTTGAACAGCATTCTGGAATGAAAATATCGTAAGTCGGGTACCAGTATATGTATATATATATGTATATATATATATGTATATATATATGTATATATATATGTATATATATATGTATATACATATGTATATACAGTGGACCCGAGTTTCATAAAACTTCACTCCTGAAGTCTGCCAAGTGCCATTACCGAACGAATTTACCTTAAGGAAAATTTCACGAGGCATTGCACTCTTCAACTTCCACAAGAACTTACAAAATTACTGCAATACAATGGGTGACTGCTAACCAGGGTCCACTGTATATATGTATATGTATATAATATATATATATATATATATATATATATATACAGTGGACCTCGGTTAACGAATACCCGGGAAATCGTGCAATTATGTAAGTATAATTTGTAAGTTCTTGTGGAAGTGTATTTTTGGGGTCTGAAATAGACTAACCTACGTGAAATTTTTCCTAACCCTTTACCAGGCCACGCATCAAATTTGAGACACTGCAACATTTGCAACCTATATTCTGATAATATAAGCAATTCTAAGACATATTTATTTGTGTTCATTTGTCAGTTTATTTATTTTAGGCGCTCTTAATTACCCTCTATGGCAGAATCAAATATGAGGCACACCTGGCCTGGTAAAGGGTTAAGGGAGTAAATTGCTCGGTAATGGCACTTGAGCAGACTTCAGGAGGAAGTTTTACGAAACTCGGGGTCCACTGTACAGTGGTACTCGACTTTTCGATGGTCCCCAAACTCACCCTTTTATGTAAGTTTATTTTTAAATGCTTTTGTAAGTGTAATTTGGGGGTCTAAAAGGACTAGTCTATTTTACATTTCTTATGGAGATAAATTCGCTTTGGTAATGGCACTTGAACAGCATTCTGAATGAAAAATATCGTAAGTCGAGGTACCACTGTATGTATATTTTTTTTTTTTTTTTATTAACACATCGGCCGATTCCCACCAAGGCAGGTGGCCCGAAAAAGAAAAACTTTCATCATCATTCACCCATCACTCTCTTGCCAGAAGGGTGCTTTACACTACAGTTATAAAACTGCAACATTTACACCCTCCTTCAGAGTGCCGGCACTGTACTTCCCATCTCCAGAACTCAAGTCCGCCTGCCGGTTTCCCTGAATCCCTTCATAAATGTTACTTGCTCACACTCCAACAGCACGCTCAAGTATTAAAAACCATATGCCTCCATTCACTCCTATCAAATACGCTCACACATGCTTGCTGGAAATCCAAGCCCCGCACACAAAACTTCCTTTACCCTCCTCCAACCTTTCCTAGGCCGACCCCTACCCCGCCTTCCTCCACTACAGATTTATACACTCTGAGTCACTCTGTCTCTGCTCCATTCTCTCTACATGTCCAAACCACCTCAACAACCCCTCCTCAGCTCTCTGGACAATCGTTTTGGTAATCCCGCACTCCTCCTAATTTCCAAACTCCGATTCTCGCATTATATTCACACCACACATTGACCTCAGACATGACATCTCCACTGCCTCCAGCCTTCTCTCGTTGCAACATTCATCACCCATGCTTCACACCCATATAAGAGCGTTGGTATAACTATACCTCATACATTCCCTCTTACTTCCATGGACAAGGTTCTTTGTCTCCACAGACTCAAGTGCTCCACTCACCCTTTTCCCTCATCAATTCTATGATTCACCTCATCCTTCATAGACCCATCCGCCGACATGTCCACTCCCAAATATCTGAATACATTCACCTCCTCCATACTCTCTCCCTCCAATCTGATATCCAATCTTTCGTCACCTATTCTTTTTGTTATCCTCATCACCTTACTCTTTCCTATATTCACTTTCAATTTTCTTCTTTACACACCCTACCAAATTCATCCACCAACCTCTGCAGCTTCTCTTCAGAATCTCCCAAAGACAGTGTCATCAGCAAAAGCAACTGTGACAACTCCCACTTTGTATTTGCTTCTTATCTTTTAGCCCAACACCTCTTGCCAAGACCCTCGCATTCACTTCTCTTACAACCCCATCTATAAATATATTGAACAACCACGGTGACATCACACATCCTTGTCTAAGGCCCACTTTTACTGGGAAATAGTCCCTTCCCTCCTACACACTCTAACCTGAGCCTCACTATCCTCATAAAACTCTTCACTGCTTTCAGTAACCTTCCTCCTATTCCATACACCTGCAACATCTGCCACATTGCCCCCTATCTACCCTATCATACGCCTTTTCCAAATCCATAAATGCCACAAAAACATCTTTACCCTTATCCAAATACTGTTCACCTATATGTTTCACTGTAAACACTTGGTCTACACACCCCTACCTTTCCTAAAGCCCCTTGTTCATCTGCTATCCTGCTTTCTGTTTTACTCTTAATTCTTTCAATAATAACTCTACCATACACTTTACCAGGTACACTCAACAGACTTATTCCCCTATAATTTTTGCACTCTCTTTTGTCCCCTTTGCCTTTATACAAAGGAACAATACACGCTCTCTGCCAATCCCTAGGTACCTTACCCTCTTCCATACATTTATTAAATAATAGCACCAACCACTCCAAAATTATATCCCCACCTGCTTTTAACATTTCTATCTTTATCCCATCAATCCCAGCTGCCTTACCCCTTTCATTCTACCCACTGCCTCACGAACTTCCCTACACCCACAACTGGCTCTTCCACACTCCTACAAGATGTTATTCCTCCTGCCCTACACACGAAATCACAGCTTCCTGTCTTCATCAACATTTAACAAATCCTCAAAATATTCTCTCCATCTTCCCGATACCTCTAACTCCTCCATTTAATAACTCTCCTCCTATTTTTAACTGTCAAATCCATTTGTTCTCTAGGCTTCCTCAACTTATTAATCTCATTCCAAAACTTTTTCTTATTTTCAACAAAATTTGCTGATAACATCTCACCCACTCTCTCATCTGCTCTCTTTTACATTGCTTCACCACTCTTTTAACTCTCTTTTTCTCTCCATATACTCTTCCTCCTTGCATCACTTCTACTTTGTAAAAACCTCTCATATGCTAACTTTTTCTCCCTTACTACTCTCTTTACATCATCATTCCACCAATCGCTCCTCTTCCTCCCCGCACCCACTCGCCTGTAACCACAAACTTCTGCTGAACACTCTAACACTACATTTTTAAATCTACCCCATACATTTTCGACCCCATTGCCTACACTCTCACTAGCCCATCTATCCTCCAATAGTTGTTTATATCTTACCCTAACTGCCTCTCTTTTAGTTTATAAACCTTCACCTCTCTTTACTTACTGATTCTATTTTCCTTGTATCCCATCTACCTTTACTCCCACTGTAGCTATAACTAAAAAGTGATCTGATATATCTGTAGCCCTCTATAAACATGTACATCCTGAAGTCTACTCAACAGTCTTTTATCTATCAATACATAGTCCAACAAACTACTGTCATTACGCCCTACATCATATCTTGTATACTTATTTATCCTCTTTTTCTTAAAATATGTATTACCTATAACTAAACCCCTTTCTATACAAAGTTCAATCAAAGGGCTCCCATTATCATTTACACCTGGCACCCCAAACTTACCTACTACACCCTCTCTGCATGTTTCTCCCACTTTAGCATTTAGGTCCCCTACACAATTACTCTCATTTGGTTCAAAAGTTCCTATACATTCACTGTATATATATATATATATATATATATATATATATATATATACAGTGGTACCCCGACTTACGATATTAATCCGTCAGAGAGGGCATATTTTAAGGCGAAACAATCGTTAAACGAATCAATTTTCCCCATAAGAAATAATGGAAATAAATTTAATCCGTCCAAGACTTCCAAAAGTAGTTAAATAAAATATTTTTAGAACTTTTTGACATTAAATAATACAGAATTTAATGAATAATACCTAAATACACATGTAAATATTGTACAATAACATGTCACTTACATTTATTGAAGAGTTGTTGATGTGTGGAGGACGGAGGAGGGAGAAGGTGGAGTAGTATGCTAGTGTTTGGAAGGGGAATCCTTCCATTAACACTGCAGGTACCAAGTTCTTTTCTGGGGTTACTGGCCTTTTCTTTGAATGCTACACTCCCTGCATGAATGCTACACTCCTGCATGAATGCTACACTCCCTGCATGAATGCTACACTCCCTGCATGCCTACTACACTCCCTGCATCGTTGCACACTCCCTGCATCCTTGCTACACTCCCTGCATCCTTGCTACACTCCCTGCATCCTTGCACACTCCCTGCATCCTTGCTACACTCCTGCATCCTTGCTACATCCTGCATGCCTGCTACACTGCCTGCATC
Source organism: Cherax destructor (assembly GCA_009830355.1). Lineage (NCBI taxonomy): Eukaryota > Metazoa > Arthropoda > Malacostraca > Decapoda > Parastacidae > Cherax > Cherax destructor. Next base: position 5,774 of record WNWK01025237.1, read on the forward strand.
TTTGCTACACTCCCTGCATGCCTACTACACTCCCTGCATCCTTGCTACACTCCCTGCATGCCTGCTACACTCCCTGCATCTTTGGTACACTCCCTGCATGCCTACTACACTCCCTGCATCCCTGCTACACTCCCTGCATCCTGCTACACTCCCTGCATCCCTGCTACACTCCCTGCATCCTGCTCACTCCATGCATCCTTGCTACACTCCCTGCATCCCTGCTACACTCCTGCATCCCTGCTACACTCCCTGCATGCCTGCTACACTCCCTGCATGCCTGCTACACTCCTGCATGCCTACTACACTCCCTGCATCCTTGCACACTCCTGCATGCCTGCTACACTCCCTGCATCTTTGCTACACCCCCTGCATGCCTACTACACTCCCTGCATCCTTGCTACACTCCCTGCATCCTGCTACACTCCCTGCATCCTTGCTACACTCCCTGCATCCTTGCTACACTCCTGCATCCTTGCTACACTCCCTGCATCCCTGCTACACTCCCTGCTACACTCCCTGCATCCCTGCTACACTCCCTGTATCCCTGCTACACTCCTGCATCCTTGCTACACTCCCTGCTACACTCCCTGCATCCATGCTACCTCCTGCATGCCTGCTACACTCCTGCATGCCTGCTACACTCCCTGCATGCCTGCTACACTCCCTGCATGCCTGCTACACTCCCTGCATGCCTGCTACACTCCTGCATCTTTGCTACACTCCTTGCATGCCTACTACACTCCCTGCATCCTTGCTACACTCCCTGCATCCTTGCTACACTCCCTGCATCCCTGCTACACTCCCTGCATCCCTGCTACACTCCCTGCATCTTTGCTACACTCCCTGAATGCCTGCTACACTCCCTGCATGCCTGCTACACTCCCTGCATGCCTGCTACACTCCCTGCATGCCTGCTACACTCCCTGCATCCCTGCTACACTCCCTGCATCCTTGCTACACTCCCTGCATCCTTGCTACACTCCCTGCATCCTTGCTACACTCCCTGCATCCTTGCTACACTCCCTGCATCCCTGCTACACTCCCTGCATCCCTACTACACTCCCTGCATCTTTGCTACACTCCCTGAATGCCTGCTACACTCCCTGCATGCCTGCTACACTCCCTGCATGCCTGCTACACTCCCTGCATCCTTGCTACACTCCCTGCATCCCTGCTACACTCCGTGCATCTTTGCTACACTCCCTGCATGCCTGCTACACTCCCTGCATGCCTGCTACACTCCCTGTATGCCTGCTACACTCCCTGCATAAATACTACACTCCCTGCATGAATGCTTCACTCCCTGCACATTCTTTACCACAGGCTTGGCACTAGGAGCTTTCAGAAAATATCAACATGGATGACGACTAACAAGCTTACTCTCAATACTGACAAGACCTACTTCATACAGTTTGGAAGCAAAGCCACAAATGTTCCACTTAACATAACACTTAATGGTACACCCATCACAAGACTCACAGAGGGAAAATTCCTAGGAATCCACCTTGACAGTAGCCTTAAATTCCAAACACATATACAACAAATTTCCAAGAAAATCTCGAAGACAGTAGGCATATTATCAAAGATACGCTATTATGTACCTCAATCAGCTCTCCTTGCACTATATCATTCACTTATCTACCCGTATCTCACCTATGGAATCTGTGCATGGGGATCAACAACGTTAAATCACCTTAGACCACTCATAACACAACAAAAGGCCGCAGTCAGAATGATAACAAATTCCCACTCTAGACAGCATACTCCACCAATATTCAAAAGTCTCAAACTACTCACCGTAAAGAACATTCATACTTACTCTTGTGCCTACTACATATATAAAACTTTACACTCTAATATAAACCCTCTGCTCAAAACTCTCCTCACCAACTTTAATAGGACCCATGACCACAACACACGACACAGATCACTTTTTGATATACCCCGTGTTCATATCAACCTATGTAAAAATTCTATGCACATAAAGGGCCCCAGAATCTGGAATTCATTACCAGTAAATATTAAGATAATCTTGTCTGAAAATCAATTTAAGACTCAACTCAAAACCACCTACTCACCCAAACCTAAATGATCATGCTATAAACTACTTGAAAAATGCTCATTGTTACTTTCCTATACGATAATCTCAATTTTTAATAATATGTTACTATTATGTTACCCCCTACTCATATTATAAGTTAATGTCAAAAATGCTCAATGTTATTTTCCTTAAGATAATCTCAATTCCATATTATCATTCAAGAATCTTAACACCTGTAACAATCTAAGATCTAATATCATTATATAATAATTTAAACAGTAAAATTTCATCATATTGTAATTTTGAAAATAATTTTTAACTAGAATAAACTCAATAAATTTCTCTAATATTAAGTACATAGTTTTTAAGGACTAGAATAAGCTGCCCCTAATGCCATGGCATGTCAGTGGCTCTCCTTGCACTCAATTTACATTGTAATTTCCCATACCCATGTAACCTGCAATGAAATAAAATTTTTGTTTGTTTGTTTGTTTGTTTCTTGGGGCCCATGGTGGCTTATTTAGCAGTGGCAAGCACTAAAAACAGTGGAATAATGACAATATACTGGTATGAATGCGTGGGTGTGGGTGGGTGGTCGCTCTCACTTGTAAACAATAGCACACTGACGCTCCCTGGAGTGCACGCTCAGCTGGGCGCCAAGCGGACACGTCCGGTACGAATGTCGTTACACAAAGCAAACATCGTAAATCACAGTCAAATTTTTACGTTATAAATATCGGTTATCGAAAATAACGTAAAATGATAGCATCGAAGTCGGGTACCACTGTATATATATATATATATATATATATATATATATATATATATATATATATATATATATATATATAATACATATATATATATATATATACAGTGGTACCCGACTTACGATATTTTTCATTCCAGAATGCTGTTCAAGTGCCATTACCAAACGAATTTATCTCCATAAGAAATGATGTAAAATAGACTAGTCCTTTAGACCCCCAAAATTACACTTACAAAAGCATTTAAAAAATCAACTTACATAAAAGGGTGTGTTTGGGGACCATCGTAAGTCAGGGTACCACTGTATATATATATATATATATATATATATATATATATATATATATATATATATATATATATATATATATATATATATATATATATATATATATATATATAATAAATACATATACAGTGGTACCTCGACTTACGTTTTTAATCCGTCAGAGAGGGCATTTCTTAAGACGAAACAAACGTAACACGAATCAATTTTCCCCATAAGAAATAATGGAAATAAATTTAATCCGTCCAAGACTTCCAAAAGTAGTTAAATAAAATATTTTTAGAACTTTTGGACATTAAATAATACACAATTTAATAAAGAATACATAAATACACATGCAAATATTGTACAATAACATGTCACTTACATTTATTGAAGAGTTGTTGATGTGTGGAGGACGTGAGGAGGGAGAAGGTGGAGTAGTATGCTAGTGTTTGGAAGAGGAATCCTTCCATTAACACTGCAGGTACCAAGTTCTTTTCTGGGGTTACTGGCCTTTTCTTTGAATGCTACACTCCCTGCATGAATGCTACACTCCTGCATGAATGCTACACTCCCTGCATGAATGCTACACTCCCTGCATGAATGCTACACTCCCTGCATGAATGCTACACTCCCTGCATGAATGCTACACTCCCTGCATGAATGCTACACTCCCTGCATGAATGCTACACTCCTGCATGAATGCTACACTCCTGCATGCCTACTACACTCCTGCATCCTTGCTACACTCCCTGCATCCTTGCTACACTCCCTGCATCTTTGCTACACTCCCTGCATGAATGCTACACTCCCTGCATGTCTACTACACTCCCTGCATCCTTGCTACACTCCCTGCATCCTTGCTACACTCCCTGCATCCCTGCTACACTCCCTGCATCCTTGCTACACTCTTTGCATCCCTGCTACACTCCCTGCATCCCTGCTACACTCCTGCATCTTTGCTACACTCCTGCATGCCTGCTACACTCCCTGCATGCCTGCTACACTCCCTGCATCCCTGCTACACTCTCTGCATCTTTGCTACACTCCCTGCATGCCTGCTACACTCCCTGCATAAATGCTACACTCCCTGCATAAATGCTTCACTCCCTGCACATTCTTTACCACAGGCTTAGCACTAGGAGCTTTCCTTGGACCCATGGTAGCTTATTTAGCAGTTGCAAGCACTAAAAACAGTGGAATAATTACAATATACTGGTATGAATGCGTGGGTGTGGGTGGGTGGTCGCTCTCGCTTGTAAACAATAGCACTGACGCTCCCTGGAGTGCACGCTCAGCTGGGCTCCAAGCGAACAGGTCCGGTACGAAAGGCGTAAGACGAATCAAACAACGGATGTCGCATTCAAATTTCTTACGTTATAAGTAACGGATATCGAATATAACGTAAGGTGATAACAACGTAAGTCGAGGTACCACTGTACATACATACATATATACATATATATATAAATCTATGCAAACTTCAAAAAACTGTTCAAAAAAGCAATGTTTCAAAGGTGCTTTTATGTGACCTCAGACACTGCATTGCACCTTACTTTAGTCTCACAGGTCACATAAGTTACGTAAACAAATAAAATAGTGAAAAAAAACAAGAAACCTATGAAAGGAAGTAAACGAAAGTTTACCGGGTGAGCGGCATTCGCCGCTGTTGCCATACGCGGCTCATTTTTTGCCAACTTTACCACTCTATATCTCGGTAAGTACTGATCGCAAATTTTTTTTTTTTGGATTTAAACAATCTGAAAAATAATCTTACCATTTTGATAAGAATTTTTTTTTTTCGAATATTTTGCGACAACAGGAGAGCACTCAGGATTGGGGCTTGCGGCAGTCAAAGGGTTAATAGCCGTCTCATTATGAAGTCTGAAGGTGACTTTAGTAGTGTCTTGGGGTGATTTACCTGGGTTGGGTTTGAGAAAGGTAGGGTAGTGTGATTATGCCTGATTTTGACCCTTTGACTGTCGCAACCTGAGGTGTCTCCTGTTGTCGCAAAATTTTTGAAAAAAAAAAAATGTTTTCATATGAAATGATAGAGAATCTTTTCCCGATGGTAATGACACCAAAAGTATGAAATTTGATGGGAAACTTACGTAATTACGCTCTCGCGAAATTAGTGATCTCAGCAATATATACGCATCGGTAATTTTGCCGACTTTGAGCCTATTTTCGGCCAATTCCATTGTTCCAATCGACCAAACTCAGTTATTTCTTTAGAACTTCATTTGTTCTATCGATTGAGTACAAGAAACCACAAATTTACTGATTTCAACTACCCAATAAAGTGGTCAGAAATTGGCAATTTGGGCAATTTCATGCAAAATAAAAAAGTTGTCAATTTCAAAATAGGGTCCAGAATAAACAATGCAGACATTCCTGGTACTAAAATATGATGTTATCTGTTCATTAGTCACGTCTTTAGGCCCCTCTTATATTACTCTTGCTTTCTATTTTGATTTTTTATTCACACAAAAAATAGAAGATTTACCATTATGCAGACTATTGCATTTTTGTAAAAATGGGTCATGAGGGAAATTTTCCTGGAATGGTTTAATAAAGTGTTTGGCCTGAGTGTGAATAAATACCTCCTGGAAAAGAAATTGGGACTCGAGTGCCTCCTGGTACTGGACAATGCTCCTGCTCATCCTCGAGACTTGGAAGACCAATTGTCTAAAGATTTCAGTTTTGCCTCCTAACACCACTCCTCTCATCCAGCCCATGGACCAGCAGATCATTGCAAACTTCAAAAAACTGTTCAAAAAAGCAATGTTTCAAAGGTGCTTTTATGTGACCTCAGACACTGCATTGACCTTAAGAGAGTTCTAGAGGGATCACTTCAATATCTTCAATTGCATAGGCCTTATAGATAAGGCTTGGCAGGGAGTGACCTCCAGGACGATAAACTCTGACCCTGAGGAGCCTATGGAAGTTGTGGAAAGTATTGTGGCATTGGGGAATTCCATGGGGTTGGATGTGAGTGGCGAGGATGTGGAAGAGTTGGTGGAGGACCACAATGAAGATCTAACCACTGAAGAGCTGCAAGAGTTTGAGCTGCAACACCATCAAACCAGAACTCAGGAAATTGCTTCAATGAAGGAGGAAGAGAGATGTAAGGTGCCTTCTTCAAAGATTAAGGACATTTGTGCAAAGTGGAGTGAGGTGATTTCATTTGTGGAGGAACATCACCCTGACAAAGATGTTGCAATCTGTCTCGGCAACATGTTCAATGACAATCTCTTGTCCCATTTTAGGGACATTTTAAAGAGACGCCAGCAACAGAGCTCTCTGGACAGATATTTAGTTCCACAGGTGTGCAGTGACTCTCAAGCTGGTCCTAGTGGGATTAAGAACATAAGAAAGGAGGAACACTGCAACAGGCCTACTGGCCCATACTTGGCAGGTCCATGTCAAAACCAACAACCAACAAAAATATTTGTCCAACCCATCCCCATCCAAGCAACAAGCCCCGACAACACCCCTCCCCCAACCATTGTGCAAGTCCCGTTCAAATCCAATCTCTCTCACTCACAACAACACAGAAATAAGGAACAAGGCAGCAAGCCAACTGGTCCACACTAGGTAGGTCCCCCTAAAACCCAAAACCAATCCCACAAACAAAATCTCCTGACCAACCCACCTACTCCATCCATGGAATATGCTTTGATAATCAGGGTACTATAAAAGAGGGTACTGAAGGAGTCGAAGCTCCTGGTCCATCACCAGGGTACTGAGGGAGCCGAAGCACCTGGTCCATCACCAGGGTACTGAGGGAGCCAAAGCACCTGGTCCATCACCAGGGTACTGAATGAGCCTAAGCACCTGGTCCATCACCAGGGCACTGAATGAGCCTAAGCACCTGGTCCATCACCAGGGCACTGAATGAGCCTAAGCACCTGGTCCATCACCAGGGCACTGAATGAGCCTAAGCACCTGGTCCATCACCAGGGCACTGAATGAGCCTAAGCACCTGGTCCATCACCAGGGCACTGAATGAGCCGAAGTACCTGGTCCATCACCAGGGCACTGAATGAGCAGAAGCACCTGGTCCATCACCAGGGAACAGAGGAAGTCGAAGCACCTGGTCCATCACCAGGACACTGAAGGAGCTAAGGCACCTGGTACATCACCAGGGCATTGAGGGAGCCGAAGCGCCTGGTCCATCACCAAGGCACCGAGGGAGCTGAAGCACCTGGTCCATCACCAAGGCACTGATCCATCACCAAGGCACATTTGAGGTGGTCAGTCCATCAATCTTGAACAGAAGGGAAGTGACCCCAGATGAGGACTTGGTACCTAGAGTCCTTATGGAAGAGGATTCCCCTTCCAAAGAATAGCCTCTCTTCCCTCTCCCCTCCTCCCTGTCTTCCATCCAGCAACCTCAGTCTTCAATAAAGGTAAGTATGTTCAATGTTCATTTGTGCATGTAAATTTATCTTTAAGGCCCCCCAAATTTTTTTTTAATACTTCTGGGTGTCTGGAACGGATTAATTGAATTTACATTATTTCTTATGGGGAAAATGGTTTTAGTTTTCATCGATTTTGGTTTTAGTCAATCCCTCTGGAACGGATTAAACACGTAAACCAAGGGACCACTGTATAAAGGAGCTAGGGGTTATAATAGTAAAACAATGAAAGTAAGATAATTTTGCACCTGAATTAGCACCTTAGTTATTATAACAAATTAGTTATTATAACAAATGTGAATACATGAACTATGGTAGTTATTTAAAGCTAGTTACATAACCCTTTGAGGGTCGAGAGGCCCTCTCCCAAACTTGTTCTCAGGGTCGAAAAATATTCAAATTTTTTTTTTTATGCAATGATAGTTTTTTTTGGGAGTTTTATGGAACCAAAAATTTTTTTTGCGATCAATACTTACCAAGATATGGAGGCGTGAAGTGAAGTTGACAGAAATTGAACCGCTTACTGCATCGGCAACTGCCGGTCACCTGGTAATGGTTTTTGTTTTTTCTACTTTTTTCTTTTATTTTTTAATATTTTATTTTTTCAGGTAACTTTTATGGCTTGTGAGACCAATATAAAGACTATTTGGTATATATTCACTCGTATACTACACAATAACACAAACTTTACTGTCATTATATTGTTTACAAAACATGTTTACACAAACCAACAATAAAAAAGTTGTTTATTACTATTTTTCTATCATATATATATATATATATATACACATATATAGTCACTGGACAGTTCCTAGAACTGCAAGAGGTTCTGAAGCTTGTAGTTGTGTGGGGGTGGACTTGTAAATATGCCAAGTCACCAGTGTAATTAGTGTCACAATGACAAATTACACCATCACTCGCCACCCTCACTGCCTGTCAACACCCATCCCTTCCTCCCCACCCCACCAACCCACATGGAAATAAATCACTGTCTGAATTTTGGGTTATCCTAGGTTGATGGTTGTCCTTCCTACCTTCCTTCCTACCTACCTTCCTTCCTTCATTTCTACCTACCTTCCTTCATTTCTACCTTCCTTCCTTCATTTCTACCTGCCTTCCTTCATTTCTACCTACCTTCCTTCATTTCTACCTACCTTCCTTCATTTCTACCTTCCTTCCTTCATTTCTACCTTCCTTCCTTCATTTCTACCTGCCTTCCTTCATTTCTACCTGCCTTCCTTCATTTCTACCTACCTTCCTTCATTTCTACCTACCTTCCCTCCTTCCTACCTACCTTCCTTCTTCCTTCCTCTCATCTCTTCCTTTCTTCCTTCCTCTCATCTCTTCCTTTCTTCCTTCCTCTCATCTCTTCCTTTCTTCCTTCCTCTCATCTCTTCCTTTCTTCCTTCCTCTCATCTCTTCCTTTCTTCCTTCCTCTCATCTCTTCCTTTCTTCCTTCCTCTCATCTCTTCCTTTCTTCCTTCCTCTCATCTCTTCCTTTCTTCCTTCCTCTCATCTCTTCCTTTCTTCCTTCCTCTCATCTCTTCCTTTCTTCCTTCCTCTCATCTCTTCCTTTCTTCCTTCCTCTCATCTCTTCCTTTCTTCCTTCCTCTCATCTCTTCCTTTCTTCCTTCCTCTCATCTCTTCCTTTCTTCCTTCCTCTCATCTCTTCCTTTCTTCCTTCCTCTCATCTCTTCCTTTCTTCCTTCCTCTCAACTCTTCCTTTCTTCCTTCCTCTCAACTCTTCCTTCCTTCCTTCCCCTCATCTCTTCCTTTCTTCCTTCCTACCTTCCTTCCCTCATCTCTTCCTTTCTTCCTTCCTACCTTCCTTCCCCTCATCTCTTCCTTTCTTCCTTCCTACCTTCCTTCCCCTCATCTCTTCCTTTCTTCCTTCCTACCTTCCTCCTCAAAACCATTAAATTCATCTTCACTGACACTTCCATCTGTGTTTGAACTGTCACTTGGGAACAAAAGAGTCTCAATTTGCCGAGGAGTGAGGTGTTTCTTACCACAAGGCATGGTGAACAAGGGTTACTGAAATGGCGTTCCCCCAACGCACCACTGGCTCCACAATTTTTTTTTATACTGCACACACTGACCGTGCAGACCCATTCTCTCACATGTAGGCATACCAGCTTTCTCCCTCTTGATTTGAAGGCACTAGAATTTATGCGTACAAGTACGTGACCGACCCTGGCTGCAATGACGTACAAGTACATGACCGACCCTGGCTGCAATGACATACAAGTATGTGACTGACCTTCAAAGGGTTAAAGGGAGTTATTTAGCACCTTAATTATTTTTTAAAGTTTTTCTTTCCTTTCTTCCTTCCTGCCTTCCTTTCTTCCTTCCTTCCCAGTATCCTGGGCATTGCTTTCGGCCACAAACTTCTCAAAACCATGAAATTCATCTTCACTGACACTTCCATCTGTGTTAGAGCTATCACTTGGGAAGAGAAGAGTCCCAGTTTCGCCGGGGAGTCGGATATTTCTTACCGCTAAGCATGCTGAAGGAGGACTACTGAAATGGTGTTCCCACAATGCACCACTGGCTCCCCAATTTTTTTTATACTATGCACACTGACCATAGAGACCCATTCTCTCACATGTGGGCCTACCAGCTTTCTCATGCTTGATTTGAAGCTGCTAGAATTTTGGCATATTAATACATCAAAAACACTGGCTCGTAAAACTTATACAGTGGAACCCCGACTTACGATGTTATCATCTTACGTTATTTTCGATAACCGATATTTATAACGTAAGAAATTTGATTGTGACTTACGATGTTTGCTTCGTTTACCGACATTCGTACCGGACCTGTCTGCTTGGCGCCCAGCTGAGCGCGCACTCCAGGGAGCGTCAGTGCTATTGTTTACAAGCGAGAGCGACCACCCACCCACACCCACGCATTCATACCAGTATATTGTCATTATTCCACTGTTTTTAGTGCTTGCAACTGCTAAATAAGCTACCATGGGTCCAAGGAAAGATCCTAGTGCTAAGCCTGTGGCAAGAGGAACAGAAATATATGTACGATAGAAGTGAAGAAGGAGATAATAGAAAAATATGAAAGTGGAGTGCGTATCAGTGAGCTGGCCAGGCTGTATGGTAAACCCTATTCTACCATCGCTACCATTGTGGATAAGAAATATTCAAGTAAAATCAAGGAAGCTGTTGTTGCAAAAGGTGCATCTGTGATCACAAAACACAGACCACAAGTGCTGGAAAATGTGGAAAGGTTGTTGTTGGTGTGGATCAACGAGAAACAGTTAGCAGGAGATACTGTTTCGGAGGGAATAATATGTGAAAAAGCAAGGCAGTTGCATGATGATCTCCTTAAGAAAATGCCTGCAACGAGTGCTGAAGTGAGCGAATTTAAAGCCAGCAGAGGCTGGTTTTACAAATTTAACCCTTTGGGGGTCGACAGGCCTTCTCAGGAAAGTGTTCCTGGGGTCGAAAATTTTTTGGAAAAAAAAAAATAATTTTTTTCTTATGAAATGATAGAGAATCTTTTCCGATCATAACACCACCAAAATTATGAAATTTGATCGAAAACTAACGAAATTATGCTTCGAATTTAGCGGTAGCCATGACACTTACGCATTGGCGATTTTGCCCACTTTGAGCCCTATTTTCGACAAATTCCAATGTTTCAGTCTCCTAAAATTATAGCTATTTCGCTAGAACTCTATTTCTTCTATCGATTGAGTACAAGAAACTGCCTATTTACCAATTTCATCTACCCAAAATAGTGGTCAGAAAATGGCAATTTTCCAATTTCACACAAATTTCAAATGATGCCAATTTCAAAATAGGGTCCAGAGTAAACAAGGTAGACATTCCTGGCACTAAAATAACATGTTCTCTGTTCATTAGTCACGTCTCCAGGCCCCTGTTCCATTACTTTTGCTTTTCATTTTGAATTTTATTCTCACAAAAATAGAAGATTTACTGTTATGTATACAACTGCATCATTGTAAAAATGGTATAAATAATATCAGAGCACTTGTGCATGAATATAAGACTCGCCAGTTGATGTGTATTGGAGGCATGGTGTGATTTGTTTTCTCTTGAACATCGTCAAAATCGAACATTTTCGCTACTTTGAGCTCAATTTCAAGGTACTTGTCATTGTCATACCAATCAAAATCAACTCTATTTCTGTAATATATCTTCCATTCTATCAAATGAGACCAGTAAAACGAGAATACATCAATAAAAACCATACGAAAATCGACTGCAAACTCGCTGTTTTAATCGAAAAACGGTCAGAGTTTTTTCTCTCATTATGCAGTGTGTACTGCAGGATTTTTATACTGCGCACACTGACCACACAGACCCATTCTTTCATATGTATGCCTACCAGACGTTTTCTGCTTAAATTGAGGCCACTAGAATTTGGGCGTACTAGTACGCACCAACCCCTGCTCGTAAAACGTACTAGTACGGCACCGACCCCCAAAGGGTTAAGAATCGAAGTGGCATACATAGTGTTGTGAGGCATGGTGAGGGAGCCAGTTGTGACAAAAGTGCGGCTGAAAAATATGTTCCTGAATTCCAGGAGTACCTAGAGGCTGAACAATTCCTCCCCCAACAAGTGTTTAATTGTGATGAAACAGGCCTGTTTTGGAAGAAAATGCCCAACAGGACCTACATTACTCAGGAGGAAAAGGCACAGCCAGGACATAAGCCTATGAAAGACAGGCTAACTTTGATGCTTTGTGCCAATGCCAGTGGTGATTGCAAAGTGAAGCCTTTACTGGTGTATCTTTTGAAAATCCCGAGTGTTTGGCAGATGCGGTGTCAGCAAGTCTAACTTGTGTGTGATGTGGAAGTCTAACAAAAGGCTTGGGTCACAAAGGACATTTTCTTAGATTGGTTCAATGAAGTGTTTGGCCCCAGTGTGAAGAAATATCTATTGGACAATAATTTGCCACTTAAGTGCCTCCTGATAATGGACAATGCTCCTTGTCATCCTCCAAACTTGGTAGAGAAAATTGTGGAGGAGTTTAAATTCATCAAAGTGAAGTTCTTGCCCCTAATACCACTCCTCTCCTCCAGCCCATGGACCAGCAGGTCATTTCCAACTTTAAAAACTCTATACCAAAGCAATGTTTCAAAGTGCTTTGATGTGACCACAGACATGAACATAACCCTAAGAGAATTTTGGAAAAAACATTTCCATATGCTGCATTGTGTACACCTTATAGGTAAGGCTTGGGAGGGAGTGACTACCAGGACTTTGAACTCTGCCTGGAGAAAATTGTGGCCAGACTGTGTCCTAGAGAGGGATTTTGAAGGTTTTGGGGCTGAGCCTCAGAACCCTGAGCCTGAGCCTGAGCCTGTTTTGGAAGAAATTGTGGAATTGGGCAAGTCTTTGGGGTTAGAGGTGAGTGGTGAGGATGTGGAACAGTTGGTGGAGGAGCACAAGGAAGAGCTAACCACTGAAGATCTGCAAGAGCTTCAACAGCAACTGGAACAAGAGAGCAGAGGTCAGGACAATGGTTCAGAGGAGGAGGTGGAGGTGGAACAAAAATGGAAGAATGTGCCTTCTTCAAGGATTAAGGACATTTGTGGAATGTGGAGCAAGGTGCAAGCATTTATGGATGAATATCACCCTAACCATGCTGTTGCAGGCCGTGCTGGCAACCTGTACAATGACACAGTGGTGTGTCATTTCAGGGATGTGTTAAAGAATCGCCAGACACAGAGCTCCCTGGACAAATTTGTTGTTAGAAAGAGGTCTAGTGACTCTCAAGCTGGTCCTAGTGGCATTCAAAGAAAAGGGAAGTAACCCCAGAAAAGAACTTACCACCTGCAGTGTTAATGGAAGGATTCCCTTCCAAACACTAGCATACTACTCCACCTTCTCCCTCCTCCCGTCCTCCACACATCAACAACTCTTCAATAAATGTAAGTGACATGTTATTGTACAATATTTGCATGTGTATTTATGTATTCTTTATTCAATTATTTATTATTTAATGTCCAAAAGTTCTAAAAAATATTTTATTTAACTACTTTTGGAAGTCTTGGACGGATTAAATTTATTTCCATTATTTCTTATGGGGAAAATTGATTCGTTTAACGATTGTTTCGCTTTAAAATATGCCCTCTCTGACGGATTAATATCGTAAGTCGGGGTACCACTGTATATGCGACCGAAACAGTCAAAGGGTTAAGTTTTCTTTTTTCCCTGGAGAGCTGGGTGAGTGAACGTAGATGTACGTTTGGACAGTTTAACCCTTTGACGGTCGGAGGCCCCTTTCTGAAACTGTTATTCTGTCGGGAAATATTAAAAAAAAAAATATTTTTTCTTATCAAAATGTTAAGATTATTTTTGTGATTGTTTTTATCCTAAAAAAAATATTTTGCGATCAGTATTTACCAAGATATGGAGGCGTAAAGTTGGCAGAAAATGAGCCGCGTATGGCAACAGCGGCGAATGCCGCTCACTCAGTAAACTTTTGTTTTCTTTCATTCGTAGATTTCTTGTTTTTTCAATATTTTATTTATTTACATAACTTATGTGGCCTGTGAGACCAAAGTAAGGTGCAATGTACATATATACACTCGTTGTATGCAACACAATAACCGCACAAACATTATCATTATTATATTGTTTACAAAACTTGTTTACAGAAACCAACAATACAAAAAATTCTTTATTACTATTGTTCTATAATATATGTACAAATGTACAGTCACTGGACATGTTCATAGAAGTTCTGCAGCTTGTGGAACTCTTTGAAACATGGTTCTATGCACTGTGGTGTTTTACATTCCTCACACATAAAACGAGTGTCTGCATTTTTGTGGTCGTTTTTTTGTATATGCACAGACAAAACACCTCTTGTAAGCAGTTTTCCTCAAAGTAGTAGCAGGCAGTTGTGTTAGGTAGTTATCCTAGGTTGATGGTTGTCTGGGTCGCCATTCTTTCCTTCCTTCCTTCCTACATTCCTCTCCTTCCTTCCTTCCTACATTCCTTCCTTCCTTCCTACATTCCTTCTTACCTTCCTTCCTCACATTCCTTCTTACCTTCCTTCCTTCCTACATTCCTTCTTACCTTCCTTCCTTCCTACATTCCTTCTTACCTTCCTTCCTTCCTACATTCCTTCTTTCCTTCCTTCCTTTCTACATTCTTCTTACCTTCCTTCCTTCCTACATTCCTTCTTACCTTCCTTCCTTCCTACATTCCTTCCTTCCTTCCTACATTCCTTCTTACCTTCCTTCCTTCCTACATTCCTTCTTACCTTCCTTCCTTCCTACATTCCTTCTTACCTTCCTTCCTTCCTACATTCCTTCTTACCTTCCTTCCTTCCTTCCTACATTCCTTCTTACCTTCCTTCCTTCCTACATTCCTTCTTACCTTCCTTCCTTCCTACATTCCTTCTTTCCTTCCTTCCTTCCTACATTCCTTCTTACCTTCCTTCCTACATTCCTTCTTTCCTTCCTTCCTACATTCCTTCTTACCTTCCTTCCTACATTCCTTCTTACCTTCCTTCCTTCCTACATTCCTTCTTACCTTCCTTCCTTCCTACATTCCTTCTTACCTTCCTTCCTTCCTACATTCCTTCTTACCTTCCTTCCTTCCTACATTCCTTCTTACCTTCCTTCCTTCCTACATTCCTTCTTACCTTCCTTCCTTCCTACATTCCTTCTTACCTTCCTTCCTTCCTACATTCCTTCTTACCTTCCTTCCTTCCTACATTCCTTCTTTCCTTCCTTCCTTCCTACATTCCTTCTTTCCTTCCTTCCTTCCTACATTCCTTCTTACCTTCCTTCCTTCCTACATTCCTTCTTACCTTCCTTCCTTCCTACATTCCTTCCTTACTACCTTTCATCTCGTCCTTCCTTTTTTCCTTCTGGTTTCTATATACACACATAGCCACTGGACACGTGCCTAGAACTGCTATAAGCTTCTGGAAGCTGGTTGTTGTGTCTGGGTCATCATTCCGTCCTTCTTCCTTCCTTCCTACAATCCTTCCTTTCATCTCGTCCTTCCTTTCTTCCTTCTGGTTTCTATATATACACATATATAATCACTGGACACTTCATAGAATTGCTATTAGCTTCTGGAAGCTGGTTGTTGTTTCTGGGTTGTTATTCCTTCCTTCCTACCTGCCTTCCTTCCTTCCTACCTTCCTTCCTTCCTACCTTCCTTCCTACATGCCTTCCTTCCTACATGCCTGCCTTCCTACATGCCTGCCTTCCTACATGCCTGCCTTCCTACATGCCTGCCTTCCTACATTCCTACCTACCTACCTTCCTTCCTTTCATCTCTTCCTTCCTTTCTTTCTTCCTTCTGGTTTCTATATATATGCATATATAGTCACTGGACACTTCATAGAACTGATATTTAGCTTCTGGAAGCTGATTGTTGAGTGTGTGGACTTATAAATATGCTGAGTCAGGGTGCGGCTGCTGTCAAAATGATATATTATACCATCACTCACCACTCTCACTGCCTTGTCAACACCCATGGGGTCCCATGCTCTCCTTCCCCACAGTCCTTCCTACCTACCTACTTACCTACTTTTCTACCTGCCTACTTACTTACCTACTTATTTGTTTTCATTCTTTTTTCTTTCTTCTAGTATCCTGGGCATTGCTTTCGGTCACACACTCCTCAAAACCATGAAATTCATCTTCACTGACACTTCCATCTGTGTTAGAGCTATCACATGAGTAGAGAAGAGTCCCAGATTCACATTCACCCGGAGTCAGATATTTCTTACCGCTAGGCATGCTGAACAAGGACTACTGAAATGGCATTCCCACAATGCACCACTGGCTCCCCGATTTTTTTTTTATACTGCGCACACTGACCACACAGACCCATTCTCTCACATGTGGGCCTACCAGCTTTCTCCCACTTGATTTGAGGCCGCTAGAATTTATGCATATTAATACCTCCGAAACATTGGCTCGTAAGACGTATATACAGTAGACCCTCATTTAGCACGGTAGTTACATTTCTGAAAACGTCGTGTTAGATAAATTTGTTAAATAATTAAAAGAACTTGTGGGAAAAATAGGGTTACATTCCTGGGAGTCCCCAAAAAGCCAAACAAGTTTTTTTTAGACCAACAGATCTTTCAAAAACTGAAGGCAAATATGTAATTGTAGTTCATTGTTGTGATATATTACTGCTTAAGACTACAAATGCAATAGAAATAATAGTATTTCTTACCTTAAATTGTGGGTAATGATGTTTGTGGATATGGATGGTGGATATGGAGAGTGGATATGGATGGTGTGGCCCTACTGGGCTGAGGTGGATGGTTGTTGGTTGTCGGTAGAAGTGGATAGTAGAGGTTCTTGTACTGAAGTCGATGGTTGTATTGCAGTGTGCATAAATTCTGTAATGGATCTCTGGTCTCTTTTACCCTGCATTACATTATACAGCTGACGGTAAGGCATCATCAGCTGGTCTAGACCCCGTTTCAAAGCACTGCTTCTAGCTTTGTCAGGGTCCTCTTCAGTGAAAGTCTGCTAGTTTAGCAGCAACATGTAACTGCTCACATAACTGCTGCAATGTTAACTGTTTTTCTTCAGGTTCTTCTTCATCTTCTGTTATCTCCCTCCCTTGTATCTGTGCATCGAACTCTGCCAACATTTCCTCTGGACTCCTGTCGTCATCATCATCTTCTAAGAGTTCATTCACATCTTCTTCATTCATATCTTCAAAACCATCACCTGGTAATCTCCTTGCCAGCTGAACAATTTCCTGAACCTGACTCTCAAGCAAGAAAAAACCAGAGAAAGAATTAACTACAGAAGGCCATAACTTTCCCCAGCCTGCATTTAATGTTGATTGGGGCACTTCATTCCATGCACTTCTAGCATAGCTGATGGCATCTGCAATGTTAAATTTACTCCAGAAGCTTGGTACTGCCAGGTTGGAGTCAGAGTCCATTGATGCAACTAGTGTTTTTATCATTTTTTTTTGTGTAGTTATACTTGAATGTCTTAATAACTCCCCGGTCCAGTGGTTGAATCAGAGATGTTGTATTTGGAGGTAAAAATACAACTTTTACATGTGTGGTCACATCCAGCATAGCTTCTGGATGAGTACGGGAATTATCAAGAATGAAGAGTGCCTTGAATGCAAGGTTCTTGCTGTGCAGGTAAAACTTGACTTCAGGAATAAAGTGATGCTTAAACCAGTCAATAAATATTTCCTCTGTCATCCATGCTGACTTGTTTGACCTCCAAATTACTGGTAAGGTGTTTTTATCCACACCTTTCAAAGCATGGGAATTCTTAGAGCGGTAAATAACCATGGGCTTACACTTGAAATCACCTGACGCATTACTGCAAAGGAGCAAGGTAAAGCGATCCTTTTTGCTGCCTTGAAGCCTGGTGCACTTTTCTCTTGGTGACTGATATAAGTTCGTGTTGGCATTTTCTTCCAGAAAAGACCTGTCTCATCAGCATTAAACACTTGATGTGGCTCATAGCCACCCTCAGAAATAAGTTCCTGAAATTCAGCAGGGAAAATACTTGCTGCTGTATGATCAGCTGAAGCACTTTCACCAGAAAACTTAATATTATGTAACTTATTATGCAACTTAAAGTTCTGGAACCAGCCTGGGCTAAACACACACTCATTTTCAGGCTTTCCTTCCTTATCACACACTGCTTTAAACAACTGTAAGGCCTTTTCCCTAATTAAGAGGAAATTAAGTGGTACACCTTTCTTTGTTTTTCTGTTCAATCCACTCAAGCAACAAGTTTTCAGTTTTATTTACTTGTTGGGACCTACGTGATATTCTTTTCATGAGGTCACATTTTGGGTTATTCATTACACAAGCTCGTATATTCGCCTCATTCTTCCTAATCGTACGAACTGACGCTTCATTAAGGCCATAGGCCCTTTGGGGGTCGACAGGCCTTCTCGGAAACGTGTTCCTGGGGTCAAAAATTTTTGGGAAAAAAAAAATTATTTTTTTCTTATGAAATGATAGAGAATCTTTTTCCAATCATAACGCCACCAAAATTATGAAATTTGATAAAAAACTAACGGAATTATGCTTTCGCGAAGTTCGTGGTATCTATGACACTGATGCATCGGCGATTTCACCCACTTCGAGCCCTATTTTCGACAAATTCCAATGTTTCAGTCTCCTAAAGTTATAGCTATTTCGCTAGAACTCCATTTCTTCTATCGATTGAGTACAAGAAACCGCCTATTTACCAATTTCATCTACCCAAAATAGTGGTCAGAAAATGGCAATTTTCCAATTAAACACAAATTTCAAATGATGCCAATTTCAAAATAGGGTCCAGAGTAAACAAGGCAGACATTCCTGGCACTAAAATAACATGTTCTCTGTTCATTAGCCACGTCTCCAGGCCCCTCTTACATTACTTGTGCTTTCCATTTTGAATTTTTATTCTCGCACAAAAATAGAAGATTTACTGTTATGTATACAACTGCATCATTGTAAAAATAGTATAAATAATATCAGCGCACTTGTGCATGAATATAAGACTCGCCAGTTGATGTGTATTGGACGCATGGTGTGATTTGTTTACTCTTGAACATCGTCAAAAATCGAACATTTTCGCTACTTTGAGCTCAATTTCAAGGTACTTGTCATTGTCATACCAATCAAAATCATCTCTATTTCTGTAATATATCTTCCATTCTATCAAATGAGACCAAGAAAACGAGAATACATCAATAAATACCATACAAAAATTGACTGCAAAGTCGCTGTTTTATTCGGAAAAACGGTCAGTTTTTTTTTTTATTATTATGCAGTGTGAGCTGCAGGATTTTTTTTATACTGTGCACACTGACCACACAGACCCATTATTTCATATGTATGCCTACCAGACGTTTTCTGCTTAAATTGAGGCCGCTAGAATTTGGGCGTACTAGTACGGCACCAACCCTTGCTCGTAAAACGTACTAGTACGGCACTGACCCCGAAAGGGTTAAGCTTATCTAATATCTCGATTTTCTTTGTAATTCCTAGACTTGAACGCTTAAACCTTTTCTTGTCACTTGCTGGAACACTTGTATGCTTACTGGGTGCCATGATTGCTTGGCAGATTTATCAAAATGCAACGAAAATGACAAAATGTATGTAAATAAACACAGCGAGCTTCCCGATTATTGTTGTCCTGCACGCGTATGAACCAAACTGAACGCTGGGAGGGATGCGTTGGTGGGTGAGGGTGGCGGGGGATGGTAGTAGGACTCCCCCACTGACTCGATGGTTTAACCCACCGCGGGCGACCGTGCGCTCACAATTTTTTCCCCTCCAGCTGAACCGTGTAATATTATCAGTTTTACGTCGTGTTAGATAAGAATGTGGCGCAATTCTTCAATCGTGCAATACCCATAACGTGCAGCATAAATTCGTGCTAAATGAGGGTCTACTGTATACGACCGAAACAGTCAAAGGGTTAAGGGGTTAAAGCTAATTTTTCGCTAAATTCCAGTTGAGAATGTTTTGCCATGGTCATAATAGCAGATGATAATTTATAAATTTAATGGACTGTCTGTTAACACTTTGACTGTTTTGGTCGTATATACAGTCATCCCTTGGTTTTCGCTTGTCCCAGTTTACGCCGATTTTGGTTTTCGCCGACTTTTTTCAGGGAAAATTTGTCTTAGTTTTTGATGATTGTTTTAGTTTTCGCCGACCGTATGGGACCTGTCCACCAGTGCCGCGCACATACAAAGGCCGTAGGCCCGCCACCCACGCACCTCCCACGCACATTGTCACGCAGTCTAGCATTGTTTACCCTTGAGTGAACATCACCCCAGGAGTTTATACAAAACATTTATTAACAATTCATTGTTTTTGGGCCTTGATTATTGTGTGTGACTACTAAATAAGCTACCATGGGCCCAAAGAAAGCTCCTAGTGCCACTTCTTTGGTAAAGAAAGTGAGGAACACTGTAGAAATGAAGAAAGAAATAATAGAAAAATATGATAGTGAAAGTGAGAAACACGATGGAGTTTAAGAGTGTAGCAGGCATGCAGGGAGTGTAGCAGGCATGCAGGGAGTGTAGCAGGCATGCAGGGAGTGTAGCAGGCATGCAGGGAGTGTAGCAGGCATGAAGGGAGTGTAGCAGGCATGCAGGGAGTGCTATGCAGGCATGCAGGGAGTGTAGCAGGCATGCAGGGAGTGTAGCAGGCATGCAGGGAGTGTAGCAGGCATGCAGGGAGTGTAGCAGGCATGCAGGGAGTGTAGCAGGCATGCAGGGAGTGTAGCAGGCATGCAGGGAGTGTAGCAGGCATGCAGGGAGTGTAGCAGGCATGCAGGGAGTGTAGCAGGCATGCAGGGAGGCACATGGGAGTGTAGCAGGCATGCAGGGAGTGTAGCAGGCATGCAGGGAGTGTAGCAGGCATGCAGGGAGTGTAGCAGGCATGCAGGGAGTGTAGCAGGCATGCAGGGAGTGTAGCAGGCATGCAGGGGGTGTAGCAGGCATGCAGGGAGTGTAGCAGGCATGCAGGGAGTGTAGCAGGCATGCAGGGAGTGTAGCAGGCATGCAGGGAGTGTAGCAGGCATGCAGGAGTGAGCAGGCATGCAGGAGTGTAGCAGGCATGCAGGGAGTGTAGCAGGCATGCAGGGAGTGTAGCAGGCATGCAGGGAGTGTAGCAGGCATGCAGGGAGTGTAGCAGGCATGCAGGGAGTGTAGCAGGCATGCAGGGAGTGTAGCAGGCATGCAGGGAGTGTAGCAGGCATGCAGGGAGTGTAGCAGGCATGCAGGGAGTGTAGCAGGCATGCAGGGAGTGTAGCAGGCATGCAGGGAGTGTAGCAGGCATGCAGGGAGTGTAGCAGGCATGCAGGGAGTGTGCAGGCATGCAGGGGTGTAGCAGGCATGCAGGGAGTGTAGCAGGCATGCAGGGAGTGTAGCAGGCATGCAGGGAGTGTAGCAGGCATGCAGGGAGTGTAGCAGGCATGCAGGGAGTGTAGCAGGCATGCAGGGAGTGTAGCAGGCATGCAGGGAGTGTAGCAGGCATGCAGGGAGTGTAGCAGGCATGCAGGGAGTGTAGCAGGCATGCAGGGAGTGTAGCAGGCATGCAGGGAGTGTAGGGCATGCAGGAGTGTGCATGCAGGGAGTGTAGCAGGCATGCAGGGAGTGTAGCAGGCATGCAGGGAGTGTAGCAGGCATGCAGGGAGTGTAGCAGGCATGCAGGAGTGTAGCAGGCATGCAGGGAGTGTAGCAGGCATGCAGGAGTGGGCATGCAGGGTGTAGCAGGCATGCAGGGAGTGTAGCAGGCATGCAGGAGTGTAGCAGGCATGCAGGGAGTGTAGCAGGCATGCAGGGAGTGTAGCAGGCATGCAGGGAGTGTAGCAGGCATGCAGGGAGTGTAGCAGGCATGCAGGGAGTGTAGCAGGCATGCAGGGAGTGTAGCAGGCATGCAGGGAGTGTAGCAGGCATGCAGGAGTGTAGCAGGCATGCAGGGAGTGTAGCAGGCATGCAGGGAGTGTAGCAGGCATGCAGGGAGTGTAGCAGGCATGCAGGAGTGTAGCAGGCATGCAGGGAGTGTAGCAGGCATGCAGGGAGTGTAGCAGGCATGCAGGGAGTGTAACAGGATGCAGGAGTGTAACAGGTATGCAGGGAGTGTAGCAGGTATGCAGGGAGTGTAACAGGTATGCAGGGAGTGTACAGGTATGCAGGGAGTGTAGCAGGTATGCAGGGAGTGTAGCAGGTATGCAGGGAGTGTAGCAGGTATGCAGGGAGTGTAGCAGGTATGCAGGGAGTGTAGCAGGTATGCAGGGAGTGTAGCAGGTATGCAGGGGGGGAGGGAGTGTAGCAGGCAGGGAGGGAGTGTAGCAGGCATGCAGGAAGTGACCCCGGATAAGGACTTGGTACCTAGAGTCCTTATGGAGGATTCCCTTCCAAAAATTAGGTCTCTTCCCTCTCCCTCTTCCCCCTCCCATCCAGCAACATCAGTCTTCAATAAAGGTAAGTGCCACATTCAGTTCATTCATTTGTGCATGTAAATCTATCTTTAAGGCCCCCCAATTTTTTTTTTTCCCAAAAATCTGGGTTTCTGGAACGGATTAATTGAATTTCCATTATTTCTTATGGGGAAAATAGTTTGTTTTCGCCGATTTTGGTTTTGCCATCCATCTGGACG
Organism: Cherax destructor; assembly: GCA_009830355.1. Taxonomy (NCBI): domain Eukaryota; kingdom Metazoa; phylum Arthropoda; class Malacostraca; order Decapoda; family Parastacidae; genus Cherax; species Cherax destructor. The sequence goes on from WNWK01025237.1 coordinate 28,387, forward strand.
GATTAAAAAGAAAACCGAGGGGTGACTGTTACGTCTTACGAGCTCTGTTTCGGACGTATCTATTGCTAAATTCTAGCGGCTTCAAATGAAGCGGAGAAAGCTGGTAGGCCTACATGTGAGAGAATGGGTCTGCGTGGTGGGTGTGCGAGTATGAAAAATCGGGACCCAGTGGTGCATTGTGGGAGCGCCATGTTTGTAGTCATTTTCACCATGCCTTGGTAAGAAATACTCACTCCCGGCAATTGAGGCCTCTCTTTCCAAGTGATAGTTCAAACAGTGATGGAAGTGCCAGTGAATGTGAATTCCATGGTTTTCAGGAGGTATTACCGAAAGAGCCCAGGGTAACATAATTAGTGATGAAAAACCCCGATGACCCACGCCCCCCATCTGG
>WNWK01025238.1:0-28775 GCA_009830355.1 Cherax destructor
CAATTATTCTGTTAGTGGAATGGATTGTGAAGGACCTGCCTAGTATGGGCCAACAGGCCTGCTGCAGTGTTCCTCCTTTCTTATGTTGTTATGTTATCATCACGGTAATATAAACACATAAGCAGTATAATGTGATCCTTTATTGACAACGTTTCGCCCACACAGTGGGCTTTATCAAGTCACAAACAGTTTGTGACTTGGAAATAAAGGATTACATTATACTGCTTATGTGTTTATATTTCCAGTGTGTCGGTATTTTATACCATTTATTTATATTATCATCACCTTGCCTATGAACCCACATGTTCTGGAGACAAGCAAGAAGCATTTGAAACAGATATCTTTAATCCGAAAAGTTTCGCCTACATATTAGGCTTCAGCAGCCTCCTCTGTCATCAAGATTTTCTGCGCCTCACCTTTGACAGTACGTATATAAGTCTACATCCTGTTGCTGCAGCTTCACAGACTATGGAGCAGAACTCTTATCCAGGCTAAGGGACTGACCACCCCAAATCTACGTCTTCGATGGTGATGGACTGATTACATCTTTACATCTCTACCGCTTCTGCAGCCTCCTCTGTATTCGACTGAAGAGGCCTACTATGTAGGCGAATCGTTTCGGAATAAAGGCACCGATCTGTTGCACATATAAGAACATAAGAATGGAGGAACACTGCAGAAGGCCTACTGGCCCATACAAGGCAGGTCCTTATCAAATCCACCACTACCTAAGAATTTATTCCCGTACTCACGACACCAATCAAACCCAGCCCCTCCCACTCATATATTTGTCCAATCTCTTTTTAAAGTCACCCAAAGTTCTAGCCTCTATCACCCTACTCGGAAGATTGTTCCACGCATCTACAACTCTGTTCGAAAACCAGTACTTGCCTATGTCCTTTCAGCATTAGAAATCTTCCTTACGAAGAAAGATTGAAGACCCTTAAATTACATTCACTTGTAAGACGTAGAATGAGGGGAGACATGATCGAGGTATACAAGTGGAAAATGGGTATTAACAAAGGGGATATAAATAAGGTCTTGAGGGTATCTCTCCAAGAGAGAACCCGCAATAATGGATTCAAGTTAGATAAGTTTAGATTTAGAAAGGATATAGGAAAGTATTGGTTTGGAAATAGGGTAGTTGATGAATGGAACAGTCTGCCTAGTAGGGTTATTGAAGCAAGGACCTTGGGTAGTTTTAAATTTAGGTTGGATAAATTCATGAGTGAAAGGGGTTGGATTTGAGTGGGAATTGCACATGAGTAAATAAAATTATCAAAGCTTATTTTTGGGTAGCATTGAAAATTAGTTGTTCGAGAACGACAGTATTCATTCACATCTGTCTGACACTGAACATCTTGGTATCTTAATACAGGGATTTCGCTTGCTATTCCTAGAATGACCTCTCATTGAACAAATGTGACACCTCCTACTACTGTGCACTCTCCTGTCTACAGTATATAAGGTTCCTCTGCTCATATGCTGTTATTCTATTCAAGATTGATGGACTGCAAATGTCTGAATTGAGCCGACAACCTTACACCTCCTGTTCTTCATGATTCTCCTTGTTGGATTCGATGAAGCCACTGTGGCGAAACGTTTTCATAAGATCCCTGTTGATATGTGCTAATCACCATTGTAAATGTAGTTGAACAAATATTCTGTTGGTGGATGGAATGAGACCTGCCAGAATGGAGCACAACAGGCTCTGCAGTGTTCTCATTTCTTATGTTCTTATGTTCTTAATAAATATCATTTAAATCTGTTATTTCTGTTCTTACTTGTTCGATATCCTCAGTATTTTATTAATTCCTCCTTGTTTGTCCCATCATCCACCAAACCTCGATGATACCTCATTCTACACTCCAAAGTGAGATTCACTCTAAGTCTATCTTCATACGGGAGATTTCACTGTAAATCATTTTAGTATTCTTTGCTTATGTTCTCCAAAAGATCTATATCATCTGGTAAGAGACAAAACTATTGCATAATCCAATGAGGCCACTAGTGATGTATAGAGCTGTAAAATAACTTTTGGCTTCTGCTGCTTATACTTGTAAATCAGTAATCTGTTAGCCTTAATTCTACTTAGCACTGTCTTGCTTAATTTCGGCTTACCATGACTCCCAAGTCTTTTCATATTCTGCTATGATCAAGTTCTACTTACCTTGTTACAATTGAGGATATTTTCATTACCAACTGACTAGTACCTACACTTGTCCACATTGAACTTCATCTCACTTCGATCAAGAATTAATTTGTCCAAATCCTCCTGGAGTTCACTGGTATCCTCCTCAGAATGAATCATACGGCCTATTTTTGTATAATCAGCAAATTTACTCATGTCACTTGTAATTCCTTCATCAAGGTCATTTATGTAAATTATGAACAACAATGGGCCTAAAACTGATCCTTGTGGAACGCCACTAGTGACTAATCCCCATATGTCTTATTTATCAACAGAGAGGGGAAACGTTGAGACAGAAGATGCAGCTGAGATGTAAAGATGTTGTTTATCAGTCCATCAAGCATGAAGTATAAATGGTATAAAATACCGACACAATGGAAAAATAAACACATAAGCAGTATAATGTGACTCGATAAAGCCCACTGCGTGGGCGAAACGTTGTCAATAAAGGATCACATTATACTGCTTATGTGTTTATTTTTCCATGAAGTATAAGTTTTGAGGTGAAGAATTGAGACACTTATGCAACATATGGGAATCTTTATTGAAGAAACGTTTCACCACACAGTGGCTTCATCAGTCCAATACAAAGTAGGAAGGTAAAAGGAGAGGAGGCGTTTGAGGTAATCAGTCCCTCAGCCTAGAATCGATGTGTTCAGTCCATCACTCTTGTAGGAAGTACAGCATAGGGACTGGTGAAGCCACTGTGTGGCGAAACGTTTCTTCAATAAAGATTCCCATATGTTGCATAAGTGTCTCAATTCTTCAACTTGTCGGTTTTGAAAACCATTTATCACACAAGGTTTGAGGTGATCAGTCCCTCAGCCTGGAGATGAGTTCAGCTCCATGGTCTTGAACGATGCTGAGCAGACGCATTCTAGACCAAGAAAGAGCGCCCCTCTAACATCATCATTCAGCTTAGAATCTGACAGGCTTTTGAAGACATACCTCAGATATCAACCAGGGAGAGAAGGAGGTATGCCCCTGGAATATCTTAGCGGATACCTCCCTCACAGGGAGGTATCCGCTGAGATATTCCTCACATTAGCCACCCCACAAAAAGGACAACAACCACCCTTCAAAAGCGACAATACCCATCCTTCAGAAAGGACAATAGCAATCCCTCAAAAGAGACAATATCCACCCCTCAAAAGGGACAATAGCCATCCTTCAAAAGGGACAATAGAAATCCATCAGAAGGAACAATAGTCATCCCTAAAAAGGGACAAATGCCACCCCTCAGAAGGGACAATAGCGGTCCCTCAGAAGGGACAATAGCCACCCCTCAGAAGGGACAATAGCCACCCCTCAGAAGGGATAATAGCCACCCCTCAGAAGGGACAACAGCCACCCCTCAGAAGGGACAATAACCACCCCTCAAAAGGGACAACAGCCACCACACAGAAGAGACAATAGCCATCCCCTCAAAAAGGGCAATAGCTACTCCTCAGAAGGGACAATAGCCACCCCTCAAAAAGGGCAATAGCCAGTTCTCAGAAGGGACAATAGCCACCCCTCAAAAAGGGCAATAGCCATCCCTCAGAAAGGATAATAGCCACCCCTCAGAAGGGACAATAGCCACCCCTCAAAAGGGACAATAGCCACCCCTCAAAAGGTACAATAGCCACCAATCAGAAGGGACAATAGCCACCCCTCAAAAAGTGCAATAGCCACCCCTCAGAAAGGATAATAGACACCCCTCAGAAGGGACAATAGCCACCCTCAAAAGGGACAATAGCCACCCCTCAGAAGGGACAATAGCCACCCCTCAAAAGGTACAATAGCCACCAATCAGAAGGGACAATAGCCACCCCTCAAAAAGGGCAATAGCCACCCCTCAGAAGGGACAATAACCACCCCTCAAAAAGGGCAATAGCCACCCCTCAGAAGGGACAATAACCACCCCTCAAAAAGGGCAATAGCCACCCCTCAGAAGGGACAATAACCACCCCTCAAAAAGGGCAATAGTTACCTCTCAGAAAGGACAATAGCCACCCCACAAAAAGGGACAGTAGTCACTCCTCAGAAGGGACAATAGCCACCCCTCAAAAAGGGCAATAGCCACCCCTCAGAAGGGACAATAGCCACCCCTCAAAAAGGGCAATAGCCACTCCTCAGAAGGGGTGTAGCGTGGCAACACTGCTGTGTTCGTAGTGTGGCAACACTGTTGTGTTCATAGTGGGGCAACAATGTTGCGTTCGTAGTGTGGCGACACTGCTGTGTTCGTATTGTGGCAACACTGCTGTGGTCATAGTGTGGCAACACTGCTGTGTTCGAAGTATAGCAACACTGCTGCGTTCGTAGTGTGGCGACACTGTTGCGTTCGTAGTGTGGCAACACTGCTGCATTCGTAATGTGGCAACACTGTTGCGTTAATAGTGTGGCGACACTTTTGTGTTCGTAGTGTGGCAATACTGCTATGCCCACCTTCAACTTTTGTTCAGAGAGCCATACAACCCATGCGAGTTTAGCACAAATATTTGATAATACTTCTTGGTAAGACTATTTTTAATCGTTCTAGCTTCTGCTTGTTATTTTTATCATCAGTGATGCGCAGTTTCATATTAATCACGATTACTGCGCCGCCGCCATGTACATCAAGATGCCTTAAGTGCCTTGAGTGATTCTCCAAACATGCAACTTTGAAGGTTCGGGTAAACATGCGCGAGGATGTCTCAGTTGAGCCCTGAAAACCCTCGTATGACACACCGCATCAGCTGCGCTGCTGAGAAACCTCGTATGACACACCATCTCAGCTGCGCTGCTGAGAAACCTTGTATGACACACCATCTCAGCTGCGCTGCTGAGAAACCTCGTATGACACACCATCTCAGCTGCGCTGCTGAGAAACCTTGAATGACACACCACCGCCCTTTTTTTTATCTACCAAACTGAACCACTCACAGTGTGCGGCTGCCCAACTTAACATGATTGTTGCATTACAGGAAATATTAGCTGATTCCCTGTCATTTTATATATGAGGCAGTGAAGCTCCTCGCTGCACAACCTTCCCTTCCATGACACAGGAGGGGAGCTCCTCGCTGCACAACCTTCCCTTCCATGACACAGGAGGGGAGCTCCTCGCTTTCTGCGTTGATTGATAACCAGATTTCTGTTCCTCGACGATTAGCAGGAAGCCTCGACGTGAACTCTGCTATCTGCATTTTCTATGCACTACAAACTACAGTTCACGGAATGACTTCGTCGGAACGTGGCTAGTAAACTATTTACGCAACGAGGTGGGTGGAGGAATGCTCTGTTAGTCATTCCCTGAGTCAGTTACGTCTGATTGCAGTCGTACGTCAAACAAGGAGACATGAAAAGTTGAGCAGCACGAAAATATCGTGTATACGTCATAAGTGGTTAGGCCCTTAAAGTGCCTTTCAATAAAGTGTACCCTGTGAGAGGGACTAGAAACTGCAGCCAGTGAGGTGTTAAAATGCGCCTGGCAGGTGCCTCAATTTGCAAGACTGATTTGCGAAGTTGCTGCTCCAAGATTTGATGTCTGGCATGTTGCTGCTACTGCAACATTTGACGTATCATATGTTGATAACAAAAGAATTTGCATGCTTTAGTTTTCAAGGCTTGGTGAGCTGTGTTGATATTACCAGATTTGTTGATCAGTTACCCGTGTTGAAGGACGTAAAGCACTGATGTTCCTAAATATACGGGAAACTTGTCTTTGAATGGTATACAATACCAACAAGATGAATTAGACACATGTGCAACATCTGGTGAAACGTTTACAAATTAACGGCTTGACAAAACTTCTGGAGAACGAAACGTTGCCAAAATATTAGTTGCACTTGTCCTTTTTACCTAACATATTGTCGATAATTCTACCAACATTATTTTAAATTAAAAATAACTAGATGTTCCATACATGTCTAATTCTTCATGCTGGAAAGCACTGAATTTCCTAAATATGCTGGAGAGGATGGATTTTCCTAAATATTTGCGCTGACCCCTGTCGTCTACTGATGTATCAGTAGTAAATGTTGATCATTATCTGTGGGTCTTCAAAAATCACGGTTCACCTTCCTGAACACTATCGGTGCTCTGCAGATATCATGTTTCAACATGCTGAACACAGCACTAACTAATTTCAAAACAATTACATACTTTTTGTATATACCTTTGGCTCGTCACACCCCAGTTTCTCCAGATCACGAGCCATAAGTCAACGTAGGCGTAATAGGCGCCGACTTTAGTGTCGGCGGCTTCAGCATAAAACTTTTAACTGTGATACAAATAGTTTAGAAAGCCAGCAAGTCGATAGACTGAACACGTTTACTCACGGCTGAGGGAGTGATTACCTCACACTCCTCCTCTTCCACAATTTATCTTTGTACCGGACTGAGGAAGACACTTTCTGGCGAAACGTTTCCACAGTAAAGATTCCCAGATGTATGTAAGTTACAAAAGAGTCTAATTCTTCAACTTTTAATATCTATTATCCTTTCCAATTCCTAGATGAGAAGCCTCAACTAATTTTGACGAAAGGATAAATTTTCCCGACAAAACTGCTTAAAACTCGCCACCACGGTAAGGTGAAGGGCTCTTGATCCATTTAATTGGAGCAACTCTCGTCTTGGATCAAACACTGATCATCTTCATTCCTATAGTGGGGTGTGACCCCTGTGGGTTTAGCGCATCCCAATGAAAATGTGGTTTCTGCCTAGTGTTCAGTTGACTGTCGTGTCGTGGCAGGTTCCTCCTCTGTGGTGGTGACCACTTCCCTCTGTTACAATCACTTCCCTCTGTTACAATCACTTCCCACTGTTACAATCACTTCCTACTGTTACAATCACTTCCCACTGTTACAATCACTTCCCACTGTTACAATCACTTCCCTCTGTTACAATCACTTCCCTCTGTTACAATCACTTCCCACTGTTACAATCACTTCCCACTGTTACAATCACTTCCCACTGTTACAATCACTTCCCACTGTTACAATCACTTCCCACTGTTACAATCACTTCCCACTGTTACAATCACTTCCCTCTGTTGCAATCACTTCCCTCTGTTACAATCACTTCCCTCTGTTACAATCACTTCCCACTGTTACAATCACTTCCCACTGTTACAATCACTTCCCACTGTTACAATCACTTCCCACTGTTACAATCACTTCCCACTGTTACAATCACTTCCCACTGTTACAATCACTTCCCACTGTTACAATCACTTCCCACTGTTACAATCACTTCCCACTGTTACAATCACTTCCCTCTGTTACAATCACTTCCCCTGTTACAATCACTTCCCACTGTTACAATCACTTCCCACTGTTACAATCACTTCCCACTGTTACAATCACTTCCCTGTTACAATCACTTCCCACTGTTACAATCACTTCCCACTGTTACAATCACTTCCCACTGTTACAATCACTTCCCACTGTTACAATCACTTCCCACTGTTACAATCACTTCCCACTGTTACAATCACTTCCCTCTGTTACAATCACTTCCCTCTGTTACAATCATATATAAACTAGGGAAGCAGCACATTGCTGTTGTATCCACATTTCGTTTAAAAATACACGATCATGGCGAGCAGTTTAAGGAGCACTATCAAGTCTTGCCAACCGACACACAACTGGTGTGGCTGACGAAGGGTGAGGTGTCAGCCACAGGCAGGGCGCGGTCAGCTAAAGCAACATCTATGTCAGCTGAATGGTGGGAGCAGCTGCAGGTAGGGTAGTTTTTGGCAGGGTTCTCTCTGGCTAGGATTCCTTACTCGTCTGGTTACCGGCTCGTTTTTTTCTTATATCGCACTTTAGATATATCACATTGTGCCGCTACACTGATCTCCTTGACATTTTACAGTGCTAAAAAGACACCATGGCTGTCCATGCACTGTAACGCAAACTTGCGCTACTCAGAGCTTATGTTCGGTACTCAGAGCTTATGTTCGGTACAGGGATGGGGAAGAGGGGGGAGGGAAAGACGTAGCTGGGGTTACCTACTCTAAGGAAAAGAGAAAACTCAAAAGTATTTGACTTTGAAAAATATTCTTTCCCTAATGACTCTGGGCTCACTATGAACACACGAGGACAATACCCGAAGACTGAGACAAAATTGTCAGTTAAAACTACCATTGAAATGGTATATAAAAAAGTTGTATGAACATTATGTAATATAAAAATATACTATGCTGTCACTAAAATTAATAAAGACCACTGAGTTAAGTGCTAAACCACCGCAAAGAGTCGTAGATTGATGCTGAGAGAAGAGGACACTTACTGCTTTCTAAATAGACAAGTGGACACTTACTTCATGTGAAACGAAATGAATTACATAAAGCCTGGCTATGGCTCACTCTCCTGTAGAATGGATAATTCATTAGAGGATGCTACAATGGCTGTCATGTTAGCTTGACACTAACACACTGAACTCTATCAACGAATCAGTAACAATAATTTCTGATTAGACCTGAAACTTAAGATACGAAGGATGAGTGGCGAAGCTTCTGCTTCAAGAGAACAACTGACTTTGAAGAGTTTGTTGCAAGAACACTCAAATATGCTCTCGACTTGCTCCCTCCCAGTGTCAATGTAGACATAATACGTCATTCTTAAAAGCATCTTGAAAGTGTTCTCAATCCACTCTTTAGAGGTAACATAAATGACACTTAAAAAGTTTGATAACTATTGCTACTTTGTCAAAAAGTTTTTAAAATGTGAAAATGCAGATTATATATATATATATATATATATATATATATATATATATATATATATATATATATATATATATATATATATATATATATATATATATATATATATATATATATATATATATATATATATATATCATATTATATATACATATATACATATTATATATACATATATACATATTATATATATATATATATATATAATATGTATATATTATATATAAATATATATATATATATATATATATATATATATATATATATATATATATATATATATATATATATATATATATATATAGTTGGGAAGTTTAGCCCCAAAATCGAAAATTTCAACAGAATATCCCAGCCTAAACGCTATGGCAAGTCATTTTCTAAGCAATTTGGTAGAACCACTTACAAGAAATTAAATAAGCGAGTTGAAGCACTGAGTTTAAGAAACATCGAACACCTTCTACAGGGAATCAAGCCACACCAGCGTATGCAATTAAACACACGTGTGAAACCTGCCCATGAAAAACTCTCGCGCAATAAAACAAATACAAACAACTCCGGAAAGTCAAAACAGCTGCGAGGCTTTAAAACAAAACTGATACATGAATCCACATTTAAACGCTTCCCTGAAATGTCACCGAGGTTCCGAGAGGCAGCTGGCGAGGGGGATTAACCTGTAATTGCTGCTTAAAACATGCTAGCCAGAATTAATTTTTTTTAATAATCTAAAATTTCCACGTGCAACAATTTTAATGGAATGTTGCATTCAGTGTGCGAAAATAAAGTAAGAAGCAACAAGACCTGGAGGAGTCAAGAGCAGGAAGGAGGGAGGGAGATATACCTTTTATCTTTGATAGTTCGGGGAGTCTTCCTACTCCAGGAGGCCGGCCATGGTCCAGGCTCGTCTGGTGCTAGCCAGGGGGAGAGGGAGCCTGAAGGGAGGAAGAAAGGAAAAGGAGTGAGGGAATAATCATGGTGGTAAAGTGTGTTAACGGGGACCAACATTCTAGCTACTAGCCAAGTCTGGGGGAGAAAAAAAAAGTGTTTACAACAGTTTTCTGGAGACTGCTTCGTTTTCTTTGTTTATGTTGTGTGTTAGAAAGATTTATCCGTCGCGTAATTGTGCGTAATGGTGTGTTTTGGAGCTGTACCTCCCTGCTTACTTTGCCCCGGGCCTCGCCTGCCTCCTTACAAAAATGGATACTGTAATTTTGGATACTTAAGCTAATTTTAGCCAGACTTTTTCATTACTATAACTCGCTGAAATAGCCTGAAACTAGAGAGAGTTTTCACTATGCTACGCCGTTTATAAACTTAGTTTGGACGAAGTGGTTGGTGGTGGTCCCCCTCCCCCTCCACACCTCTTAAGGGGTCACTCGTAGTTTGGTGGTCAAAGCACTTGCTCGCAACAGAAAAATCCTCATGTTCGTTTTCCTGGAAGGACCTAGTGTACCTTTTTCGGTTCCTAAGAGACATGAGGCTCAGTTATCACTGTTCAAACTTTCCACTAAACGTACAGATGTGGAGACTTCTTTCTAGTTAGTAAAACTGGTTACATCAGCAGAGTGCTGCTGTCATTACATCAATGATAAATTAGATACATATTCAACACCTGGGTATCTTTATTGGAAGACATTTTCTCAGAGACTTTTTCAATTTAATAGAGATTATAAACCGAAGGTAAGGTAATCAGTCGCTCAGAGAGGTAACGAACGAAGGGCTAGGGTAAAGGGACGGTAGACAAGGAGGTGGAGGGAAGGCAGAAGAAGCCCTCAGAGGGAAGACAAGGTGAGGATAATGATGAGGGAAAACACAGTCACGAAGCAGGTAAACTGGCCTCATTAGTGTCTGGTTGACCTGAGCCTTGCTGGCTTGGCGAGAGATGTAAACATACAGTTTATTCTTGACGATACCAATCATGATTCATCTTAGACTAGGTCATACATACTTGACTCATCACGACACATCTCATAATAGGTCATATAAGCTTGATTCATCACAGCTCATTCTAGAATTGGCCAGAAAAGCTTGATTCATCATGACTCATCTTAACCCATGACGAAGTTTGACTAGTCACAGTTTACCTTAGGTCATACAAGCTTGATTCATGGCTCATCTTAGGTCAAACAAAGGTCATAGCAAAGGTCATACATGACTGACTCCTCATGATTCGTCTTAGAAATAGGTCATTCAGGCTTGACAGAAGAGTAACCGTTTCTCTAAAATTATCCATCAAGGTGAACGCCTTGATTTTTGTGAAATGCTTTTGATCCAAGAAATTGAAGCCGCCCTCGCCTTTCTTGGATCAAACCTGATTACCTCCCATTCCCCAGGTGCTGAGTGCCACCTTCTGATTTAACGGTTCCCTTATTAAAAATAATAATAAATAACAATAATAACACTAAACTACTTCTACTTCTACTGCTACTACTACTATTTCTACTAGTATTACTACTATTAATATTACTACAACTACTCAAGCTACTACTACTATTACTACCACCACTATTACTACTTCTGCCACTACTACAACTAGTAATATTACTACTACTACTACATCTACTGTACTTCTACTACTACTACTACTACTAATAATAATAATAATAATAATAATAATATTAATAATAATAATATATAATAATCTAAGATTAAATCTAGCGAACAAGCTTTCGTTAAATATTAACTTAACCAGGTAAAAGAATGAGAAGCAATCAGGTTTAATCCAAGGAAGGGGGATAGCGTTAATTCCATGGATCAAGAGCCCTTCAGTGTACCGAGATACGACCCCCAGTGTACCTGTATCTTGCTCTCATTGTACCGGGATGCTACCCTCGGTGTACCGGTACACCACGGGATTATGTGGAATTAAAGGGTGCGATGGTAAGGTGTGCTGTCTCCCCCCCCCCTTCATTGTGTGTGTCGTCCTTCCCCAAGTATTGTGGTTGACGGGGAGGAAGAGAGATTAAGGTAAAGGCTTAGAACCCCAATCATTCCTTCATCAAAGCTTCGGTTGATGTGGGTAATAAAGGAATACAACCACTCTATGGACCCCTTAATAGCATGGAGTGTGATTAATGTTATTCCATCTGAGAGAAGCTGACTGGCGTCACCACGCTACCTTACTCTCAGAAAACTTTCCCTCATTCCTCCTATTCCTACTCTTGCATAGCTCCTGATGACGCACGGAGACGTGTGAAAGTATTTGAGCTGACGATTTCCATTCCCCCTGGCTTGTCTTGCATATACGAGTATATGTATATATATATATATATATACATGTATATATAGGATGGGGTCCACCTCTGGTGTCAATTGTGGGACCCATTGCCTCGGAGAAGTGGATAAAAAGACTTCAAGGAAGAATATTTAGATTTCTTTCTGAAGCCATTTGAATATTCCACTTCCCCTACTACCCCATCTTTTTTTTTTATACAAACTTTATTTCAAGACAAAATACAAAATACAATGGGGAGTAAAACAACATAGATAACAACTCAGAGCTACATGTCAAATACTTCGTCCAACTCCCCGGCAGTGGGCCGCGTGCCCAGAATACTGCAGGAATTTCCCTCTGGATCGCAACACTGAGTCTCTGAAACAGGAAGCTGGTCGCCCTGTGGTCCTTGGTTTCTATGATGAGTTTTCCACCCAGCTCCTTGAGAAACTTTAGAGCACACTTGCCCCATGCTCCATGGGTCTCCGACCCTATTGGGATGAAGTTATAGCAAGAGGGAAGGTCTTCATTTTTGCGGGTCTTCTGGGTCTCCCTGTGGCTGGCAGCTCCACCCCCTTCGGCTAAGGAGTGTGGCAGGTAGGTGTCTGCATATGTGGCAGCACAGGTGTAGTCCCAAGCAATCTGCTTACCATCAATATACATGTATATATATATATATGTCGTGCCGATTAGGTAAAACTTGCGATTTTGGCTTAAATAGCAACGCTCTTCTTGCCATATAAGACAAGCGAAAATTTGTGTATGCAATAATTTCGCCAAAATCAATCTGAAAAAGAAAAAAATATATTTCATTGTGTTTGTTTATTATTAAATTAATGTTAACGTATCTAAAATATATTTAGTTGGATTAGGCTAAATTAAATTGCGCTTGTTGTAATAAGGTTAGGTAGGTTTTCAAAGTTTCTCTTGGTACAAAATTAAAAATTTTTACATTAACATAAATGAAAAAAATATATCTTTAAACGTATAAGAGAAATTTTTAGAAAGGACTTAATTTTAAATGAGTTCTTGCTAATTGACCAGTTTTACCTAATCGGCACGACATATATATATATATATATATATATATATATATATATATATATATATATATATATATATATATATATATATATATATATATATATATATATGCAAAACAACCGCAGACAGGCGATCTTAACAATGCAAGACAAGCCACGGGGGTGGAAATTTTTAGCTCAAGTACTTTCACACTTCTTAGTGCGTCATCAGGAGCTGTGCAATGTTGAAAACGCAATAACAGAAGTAGGGTAAGTTTTCAGAGAGTGGTAGTGTGGAGCCAGCTAGCCAGTCTCTGGTTAGCTGCAATACAGTCGCAGATATGTGTTTTTAACAGTGCAAGGAAAATCACTGGGGAATGGAAATCTTCAGCTCAAGATCTTTCACACTTTTCCGTGCGTCATCAGGAGATATGCAATGTTGCAAGAACAGCAACAGGACTCGTGTCTGGATAACCAATTTCCCTGAATCTCGTCATAAATGTTACCTTGCTCACGTTCCAACATCACGTCAGGGCATGAAAACCACATGTACCCACACCAGTCTAACATGCTCACACAAGCCTGTTTGATATTCAATCTCCTACCTGTCAAAACCTCTTTTACCTCCTCCAACTTTTCCTTCTACGATCCCTACCCCTCCTTTCTTCCACCCTAAATTTACATACCCTTTTAGTCATCCTATTCTGCTCAATCTTCTCCAATTGCACAAGCCACCTCAAAACCCTTCCCTTTGGTAGTCTTTTAATTTACGCACTACGAAATTTACTGCAAATATTCACTCTGCGCAGTGCCACTGCCTCTAGGCTCCTCGTTGAAGTGTTTAAATCCCTTGTTTCATACCAATTTAATAGAGTTGGTACCACTAACCTTTGGTACATTCTAGAGTATATTATATTAAAAAAGGGGGTTAAATTCATGTTGGTGACGACTCTAAAACAAATATAACAATATATCTTGTAAGTGAGATTAGTAAGTGAATTGACAAATTTAGTTAATATACAGACAAGCTTAGTATATGCACTGACCAATTTTAGTTAAAATGCCGACAAAGTCAGTTCAGGAAGTCCTCACTTAACGTCGTCGATAGGTTCTTGGAAACTGCGATTTTAAGTGAAATGACGTATATCGAAACCACCTCGCTGAAAATCGTCAAACTGCTTTAAAATTTCTAGTTTTGCTTCTAAAGTCACACTTCTCTGTTTTTTGTGGCCACAGACATCAGGAGTGCACATCTTTGCAACATGGTTAAATCAAGGTATGAATGTTTTCAAAGCAAAAATTGTAAGGAGCAGCTACTATCACCAAGCAGTTCAAAAACAGACAATAACAAATATGGCGGCTTCGCTGAGCATTTTCGTACCGCATCGTTTATTGTCGTGCATTTGTAGCATTATCGTATACTTTACGAATTTTTATTTTTCAATAATTTGTATTCATCATATTCACTGGATTTTTCTCATCAACGTTATAACGAAATGACGTTGAACAAAACGACGGTATTCTAGGACCTCGTGCAGAAGCACTGACCAAATTGGCTACTATACAGAGAAATTTGGTAGATGTGCTGGCAAATTCGGTTAATATACTGTCAATTTGTGTTCATATGTCTCGGACACACGCTGGTGTGGCAGCTGGTGACGCCCTTCTTGCCCGGAGCCGAGCCTAGCCCCGGGAGAGCGAACAATCAGTGTCAATTTGTCGAGGATTTGGTGATAATGATCTCTGTAATCCTCTTACCTCAGTGTGTAGGGGAGGTGAGGGAGCCAGGTACCTCTTACCTCGGTGTTGTAGGGGAGGTGAGGGAGCCAGGTACCTCTTACCTCAGTGTTGTAGGGGAGGTGAGGGAGCCAGGTACCTCTTACCTCAGTGTGTAGGGAAGGTGAGGGAACCAGGTACCTCTTACCTCGGTGTTGTAGGGAAGGTGAGGGAGCCAGGTACCTCTTACCTCACTATGAACTTTTACTTTTACACCAGTCTAACATGCTCACACAAGCCTGTTTGATGTTCAATCTCCTACCTGTCAAAACCTCTTTTACCTCCTCCAACTTTTCCTTTTACAATCCCTACCCCTCCTTTCTTCCACCCTAAATTTGCATACCCTTGCCGACTTATCATCTTAGGAAAGTCTTCTCTAAGAATCTCATTTAATATTTGTAATAAAAAAATAGTCTTCGTGGGAGAAAAAATAATTCACTTAAGCTTATATTTCAGGGTTAAACCTGCAGTCGCTTCCTGATTTAGTGTGTAAGAATGTATTTTTAAAACAAGCCATGAAGGATGGAAATCTTCAGTTCAAGATCTCTCACGCGTCTCCGTGCGTCATCAGGAGCTATGCAATATTTGAAGAGTAGCAATAGGTGGAATGAGAGGAAGTTTTCTCAGAATATATGTTTTCTCAGAATATATGTTTTCTCAGAATATATGTTTTCTCAGAATATATGTTTTCTCAGAATATATGTTTTCTCAGAATATATGTATTAGTCGGGGGCATACGTTCGTATGTTAGAGTGGGGGGACGGGGTGGACTTTAGAAAGATACTAACCTATCTGTATTAATTTGCTAAACATTTTAATAGCTAAGGCTATACCTCAACAAATAAAGAATATAAATGCTCACAGGTTAAGGTAGTTGTTTTCAATAGTTTAGGATATATTTACGTGTCAGTAGCACGTATACTTGTGTAGTATGTATACTTGTGTAGTATGTATACTTGTGTAGTATGTATACTTGTGTAGTATGTATACTTGTGTAGTATGTATACTTGTGTAGTATGTATACTTGTGTAGTATGTATACTTGTGTAGTATGTATACTTGTGTAGTATGTATCTTGTATGTATACTTGTGTAGTATGTATACTTGTGTAGTATGTATACTGTGTAGTATGTATACTTGTGTAGTATGTATACTTGTTAGTATGTATCTTGTTAGTATGTATACTTGTGTAGTATGTATACTTGTGTAGTATGTATACGTGTGTATGTATACTGTTAGTATGTTACTTTTGTATGTATACTTGTGTAGTATGTATACTTGTAGTATGTATACTTGTGTAGTATGTATACTTGGTAGTATGTATACTTGTGTAGTATGTATACTTGTGTAGTATGTATACTTGTAGTATGTATACTTGTGTAGTATGTATACTTGTGTAGTATGTATACTGTTGATTTGTAGTATGTATACTTGTGTAGTATGTATACTTGTGTAGTATGTATACTTGTGTAGTATGTATACTTGTGTAGTATGTATACTTGTGTAGTAAGTATACTTGTGTAGTATATATACTTGTGTAGTATGTAAACTAGTATATCAGCTATGTACACCCACAGCCCTTAAACTGTTGAGGGTTAGGGTATGTAAGGTTGACTCGGGTCTTGACCCCGGCTTCAAACACCGTGAGACGCTAGCCACCCACCCCCCCTCAGTCAGTGACTGTCAGTCATGACTTACACGGGCGAGTTCAGACGTGGGACACGTACCTTACCAGTACCTCACTAATAAACCGCTCCTCCAAAGCAGAGCATTTACTACAAACATAAGAATAAATTTGAAGTACCGTTTTGTGTTTTTGGTAGTCAAAGATGCCTTTGTAATAGATAGGAACTTATGTTTTAGCATTGAAGACTGCTGTTTTAGCAATAAGGAAGATTTTATTAATTAAAACTGATTTTTTTTTCCAGTATTTATTGCTAGTTTAGAAAATTTATGATCTTCATAAGTATATATATATATATATATATATATATATATATGTCGTGTCAGTATCATAGATACACTTGTTTAGTATATCTTTATACAGCTGGTCCCTTTGCGTGTGACGTCACGGTACCCGCTGACGTCAGAGGCTCAGCGCATGTACACAGCCTATCATAGGCAGACTGCCTCACTACGTTAGACCTACAGGCGAGACAGAAGGTGTGCGGGACTCTCCTTTCACTTACTGTAAATATACCGTAACCATCCAACGAGGAGTATCTTTGACCTCCTATATATCTCTCCCAAGACCCACACGACAAGTGGTGGCAGCGGTGGGATATATATATATATATATATATATATATATACTACACTTAATACTAGTAGTTATTAAGGACGTTCTTCAGTAGTGGAGGACGTGATTTTTAGTAGTATATGACGTGTTTCATGATAGTTAAGGTGTTTTTTTATAAGGGCTCATTGTTTTCCTCTAGTTAACCCCCTCAAGGAAGGTTCCTTGATGCTGGTGAGGGGCTCTTGATCTAGAGAATTGGATCTTTGCTTTAGTTCCCTGAATTAAGCCTGAATACCTTCCATCCCCCACCCCCACAGGCGTTATATAATCCTACGGGTATAGCGCTCCTCCATGATTGTAACATAATAATTCCTCTAGTTAAGGATGATCTTCAATAGTTATGGACATAATTTTAGATGGTTAAGATGATACTATAAGTTAGGGAAACAGTTTTGCAAGTTAGGGGACGCAGTTTATAACTTGAGGGTAGTTTCTTTTGAGTTAAAATTAACTTTTCGATAGCTAAATGCATTTTTTATTTATCAGTTTGGAATCTGTTCTTTATAAGTTTAAGACAAGTCTCCCATACCCTCTGGGCCTTCCCTCCACTGACCGTGCCTTCGTCAGGTAACCCCTTGCCCGGCCCACACCCGCCCTGCCACCTGGCCGCCCATCCTTCTTCACCCCACCAGGGTTTGTGAAATGCGCGCGCGAGGTGCTGGAGTTTGCCAGACTGTGAATTACACAGATGAATTACACCGTTCAGAGTAACCCCATGGTCTCCTCTCTCTCTCTCTCTCTCTCTCTCTCTCTCTTATATATATATATATATATATATATATATATATATATATATATATATATATATATATATATATATATATATATATATTATATATAAACACCGAGGCAGGGTCTCCCGAAAAGAAACACTTTCACCATCACTCACACTATCACTGTCTTACCAGAGGCGCGCTGATACAACAGTTCAGATGCTCCTCGAAACTGCAGATATCCCACATCCCTCCTTCAGGGTACAGGCACTGTACGTTCCACCTCCAGGACTCAAGTCCCGGTAACTGGATTCCCTGAATCCTTCGTAAATGTTACCTTGCTCACACTCCAACAGCGCATCAAGCTATAAAAAGAAAACACTTGTCTCCATTCACTCTTATCCAGCACGCTCACACACACACCTCCTCGACGATTCTTCTTTATATGTTTAGTAATTTATACAGGAGACGGGGTTACTAGCCTCCTCTTACAACATGCATGGCTTACGGAGGTATGATTCTTTTCCACTTTTCTTATGGAGATGAAAGGAAATAAAAAATAACAAGAACTTTTAAGAAAATAGAAGAAAAACTCGTATGGGTGTTCATACATGTATGTGTACATGCATGTGTAGTGTGTAAGCAGGAGTAGAACTCCTACCATATATATATAAAATATATATATATATATATATATATATATATATATATATATATATATATATATATATATATATATATATATATATATATGTAACTTCGGCCGTCTCCCACCGAGGTAGGGTAACCCCGGACGCGGCTACAGGTAACGTACAGGTACCTCCCAGGTGATGGATTATGATTATATTACTGCATTGGCTGACGGAAGTCCTGAAAACGTTAGATCATACAGTGCCTGAGCACTGGGAGTTAATAAGGCTTGGTCCGAAGATGGGTAAGGTAGCTCCAGTTACTTGGATGAGGAACCCTTCGCCGGCATCAAGGCATCCCTCCCCTACCTCCGTCCTCTCCCCCCTCACTATAGAAGGCGAAGAGGACTCAGGGGAAGGAAGGAAGGACACAGTCCTCGGCCCTACCTTTCATCCAGAACAATGGGAGATAAAAGTGGAAAAGATTAGGTGGTGATCTACCTAGATTACCACCAAGGTTAGTTCTGTTGATTGTCGTGGATTGTTGGGCAGTTAGCGGCCTGGATGCTCACTTTATATAGCTGGCCTTCGAGAAACATATTGTGACAGAATCTTGTTATGATTTATAGGCCGGTTGATGTCGTTCAGTGGGTGAATGGGCTTTAAGCTTATGGACTACACAAAGGATGAATGCATATAACCTGTTCACCACAGTCAAAGGTTCTTTAATATCTATACTAACGGTTATATATATATATATATATATATATATATATATATATATATATATATATATATATATATATATATATATATATATATATATATATATATTATATACGCATATCCAACACTAAACCTCATTCAAAATTCACTCATGCACACATACTCGAGTTATCATTCTTCTCATACGTGAAACTGTACTCGCTCACAGTTGTCAAAATTACAAAATATAGTAATAATTAGAAATAATTATTAATCTCTTTAACAAGTCTCTCTCGTTTCTTAATTTTTCACATCTTCCCTTTTTTCACCTCCTTTATATTGACCAAAAAAAAAACATTAACCCCCAAACACACAAAAACAAAAATTCGTGGGGAAGAAAATAAAAAAATACTAGGGAGTTGTTAGACTCAATGTCTTGACGAAAAGATATGTGATAGTGGGAGGTGCAGCTTGGCCGGTGTTCCTCTTTGTTCTCCCATACTATGTTATGTTGTGGTGTACTGTGATGTGTGTATGCTAGCATATATTACAACATGAATGTCATGTTATGGTGTTCTGTGATGTGCAGAAGTTAGCATATACTGTACTATGAATTAGGTGGAACACAATGGTATTAATGTCTAGGTGAACTGCCGTCTAACTGACCGTAATGCACTTAATTAATGAATATTCCTTTATCTACAACTGTTGTATGACCCTTGTAGGCTTAGCGCTTATTTTTTATTATAACCATAATAAATTTTCTCTATAACTGCTAATTAAATTATTTTTCAGTTGGTAAAACGTGCATAAAGTTGCCCTGAATTATTAAAAAAAAATCGTACAGACACTCCAGTCTTAAGTTATGAAAGAAGCAGTGCATAAAGAACTCTAGAAGTATAAGTTTACAAATATAATATTCAAGTTGTAAGTACAATAACTATTGTAAAGTTTAACAGTAATTGTGATGATAAAGCGACGCAACAACAACAAAATCACTATCAAAAAATCGTTACAAACAGCTAATTAAACTTTACACAAATTATACAAAAAATAAGATAAGCACAGGAAAGACTGATGTATATAACTGTGTAGGAATGTTGATCCGGGGAGGTTGGCATCACACTGTGAGACCCACCACTGGGGCCCTGGTGTCACCAGGTCACATCCTAATTTTCTTTTCTGCCCTCTTGCTTTTTTCCCTTGCTGACGTGGGGTAATTTTTATAACACCTCTTAGTTGATGTCTTTTTTTGGCGATTATATAA
Organism: Cherax destructor; assembly: GCA_009830355.1. Classification (NCBI taxonomy): domain Eukaryota; kingdom Metazoa; phylum Arthropoda; class Malacostraca; order Decapoda; family Parastacidae; genus Cherax; species Cherax destructor. The sequence continues at coordinate 20,500 of WNWK01025238.1, forward strand.
TGAAAAATATATTAACAATCAGATATTTATAAACAATGACTATATTACTGTTTATGTTACCTGCTTCATTAATTTTAATATAAGGTGAGCCTTTCCTTCATTAATCGGATAAATGGGGGTCTTTTGTGCCAAATGTTATTCAGTATTTGATATATTTATTAAGGGCAGCTTTTAGGTGACATATTAGTTTCTCGATGATTATATATTGCTTGCAAATTTTGTACAGCAATAACCTTTTTTTTCATTAGTGTCTGACAGGTGTTAATGGCGAGAAAAGTTAGTTATGTTACAGCAGTCAACATCAGATATTTTCCTCATTGGTTCGCTCACAAACTGCTTTTTAAAGAAGTCTATATTTACTCTTGGAAGTCGCAAGACTCAAGATTACAGAACAAGCGAAATATTTACAAACTTTTATCTCAGGTCGTTCAAATGAGACAATTTCTCCGCTAGCTAAGCCGAAATTAAAACTAATCAAGTTAGCCCAACCTTAACCTTTATTCGCGCAAAATTAACGTCAATAATCAGTTACTTAAATAAGAGGATTAGCAAAGGCAGAGAGGTAAATATAGCTAGATTGTGGGGCGAGGAGCCTGTTGAATGTGAGAATAAGTTGTTTCTCCAAGAGCTATATCCAGAGATAAGCTGCTGGTCGTGGAGCTTGTAACTTAAAGAAAGTACCTGCTGGCCGTGGAGCTTGTAACTTAAAGAAAGTACCTGCTGGCCGTGGAGCTTGTAACTTAAAGAAAGTACCTGCTGGTCGTGGAGCTTGTAACTTAAAGAAAGTACCTGCTGGTCGTGGAGCTTGTAACTTAAAGAAAGTACCTGCTGGCCGTGGAGCTTGTAACTTCTGATGAATAGTTTAATCTTCCAGTTGTAGCGTCGCAGAAAAACAGTTTTATATCCAAGCTATAAGTTACCTTTTTTTTTTTATCTAATAACTCGTACATAGTCTCCGTATCAGAGCTTAATCTTCCGGAACCGCAGCTTAAACTCCTGGTCAGGTATTTATGTAGAAGTATTAAGGTGGCGGTCACATCACGCAACTGCATGAAACGCTTGTCTTCGGTGATAGTGATGTTTACTTCGTCAGGAAACGACACGAGTGTCTAATGACGCGGATCTTCGTCAGATGATGCCCTGTTTAGTGGCTAAGCATCCTCTACCGTAAAGGGACTAGACACATAACCAGCACACAGGAGAAACTTACGACGACGTTTCGGTCTAACGTAGACCATTAACTAGTCACTAGTTAACTAGTCACTAGTTAATGGTCCAAATCAGAACGAAACGCCGTCAGAAGTTTCGTTCTGTGTGCGGGTTATTTGTATATTCTTCCAGTCACGGTATTTTACCTTTTCATTCGTGATGGGAGTAGGTTTTCCACCCCGTTTAGATGGCGTACGATCACATCATAACAACGTCCTAAGAAACTGTTGGAAAATCGGTGATTTACCCAAAAAGAAAGGCGTCGACACTACAAAAATTTTGCAGAGTCCTTGGTTAATGTCACAATACAGCAGAAGGAGACCTACTTTCATCCTTACTACGTTTCACAATACACGAGGCTTTCCCTTGTTGACTACGCTCTAATTCTACGATCATCTCCTGTAACAGTAGCCCACCCTCGCATAGTACATAACGAGCGTACCACTGTAAACGAATTAGACCACGAGAATGTATCTTTCATGTATACATTTCTTCTGTTGCCCATCTCGATTATATTATTTGGTTTTGGTGGTTGAATATACGTAAACATTAATTTGTTAGCGCTAAAGTAACGTAAAGTAATCTTGCCTGGTGGGAATGTCTAGCGAAGTAGATCCTCCAGAAACAGACGCATGTAAACGCGATTCAGAACTATTTATTATGAGGACGGGTCGAGGAGTAGGAAATAAATCCATCAACAAGTTAATTCATTCACGATTAAAATTATGTTTATGTGCTGAGAAAGAGCCATCTGTTTGATTTCAAATATTGTACGTAAATTTAAAAATAGGTTGACGAATTTTTGAGCTCCAGGTAGGGCCTACATAAGGTAATGAATGAGAGGAGCTACATGGTATCGTAGTTTACAATTGAGTTTGAGAGAAAGAACTTATTGGGGCCACTTGGGATTACAGATCCACGATCATTCCGATTAAGCCACAGTGTACAAATAATGTCTAATATCATCGTGATGATATCTAATCCCATGACAAATTAGCCTCTCGTTTTTCTTTAAATATCGGCCAGCTTACCCTTTAGTTCGGAAATTCCAAAAAAAAAAAAATCTAGAAAGAATGACTTAGTTCGTGTGAACATTCTTTCAAGTCCCAGAGCGCTAAGTTGTTTGGTGCTATTGCCTTCATTTTCTTGTCAACATCCTGTACTGGCTTCTTAACTTTCTCTTTTGAGGTTTGAGTGTCTTCCGCCTCAGTTTGTGGCTTGATACAAAAGCGTTCTACTGTTTACATTATTGAAATAAAGACACAGATCCAAAGGAAGCTTTTACTGTGACAATGTTTGGCTCTGTGTAGTGTGTTATCAAGTCAGGGATTAACTTGACAAAGCACTACACAGAGCGAAACTTTGTCAAAATAATAAGTTTCTTCTCAGCTAACTTACCTTCAAAGGTTGACTCTTCGGGATTTAAATCAACAATACCCAAGGGGTCTCTTTGTGTAAACACACTTTTGTGACTAAACATTTAGTACTTCACACATCTTCTCCAGTACGAGTATGAGGAGAGATAAGCTGCAACTTATCTTACTAATCTTCCATTCCTTCTGACGGAGAGCATACTTGTTCATGTCTTTCGTGACGTAAGGTCCTCATTGATTTCTTTTCCCGACGGCCATTTAACAAGACGATCTCTTGTACCTGACAACAAATTCCTTTTCCCGCTGTTCAGAAATACACAGTATTTCAGATCACTGACGCGCCAGCAACCCCCTGCGGTATTTATGCTTTGAATTTGACATTTCCATCACTTTGCGAGGTTGTTGCAGTCACGTAATTTCGTTGGTAATCTTGAGAGATCACAGTGTTGGAGAAGTAAACCCGGGGTGATGGAGGGAACCACCCACAGGCACAAACAGTGGGAGTCTTGAGCGCGGACCTCGCATCATTGCTCACTACTTGCAGTCACGGGAGACTTGTCACCATCTGCGGCTCTGCTGATGGAGTAAAGATCGTATAGTTGTGGGTGGTCGTAGTGGGGTGGTGGTGGTCGCAGTGGGCTGACGGTGGGTGGGTGTCTCAACATGGCTGATATTCTTATTTTAATTGACTATATAAACCTATATTACTTTTACCAAAATGAATTTGATGGCAGCTGCCCTCATCACTGTGCGCTTGTCGTTATTCAGGTGATGTTCTGTTGTTCATACTGAAAAGTAATGGCGGCAGTGTGTACATGTACATCTGTACATATACATTTGCACTCCCGCATCTCCTTCAAAGGCACAATGTTGTTTTTATTCTGCATAACTATGTTTACTAAGGTACATTACACAAGTCTTACAGTTGACGTATATATTAACATATGTAAGTCAATTGTAAGATTTACCTAAGATACTTAAGATTACCCAATAAAGTCAAACAAAGAGACTTATTATCAATGGATCTTTACCGGCCTCTCTATATACATTAGTTTACGTTAAGGTAAATTAATCAAAAGAGAGCCTAAAAATGGCCTAAATGCCTAAAGGAGAGATATTATGGGTCAAAGGTCTCCTGCAGTGAGGTGTATTTAATGATGTTAATTATAAAAAATTTGATAAATTTATCATATATTTTCTTATTTAGTTCATGTTTGCATTGGTATGGTATCTCTGTGCGAGAGTGTGAGTGAGTGCAAGATGTAGTGTGCGAGTGTAGACATGAGTGCATGATGCAGTGTGCGAGTGTAGACATGAGTGCATGATGCAGTGTGCGAGTGTAGACATGAGTGTATGATGCAGGGTGCGAGTGTAGACATGAGTGTATGATGCAGGGTGCGAGTGTAGACACTGAGTTGTACAAGAAAATACACACACCAGACGACCATGCCAGATATGGCGAGGTTGTCTTTTAATTTGAGAAAACTAAATTATTTTCTTATCTGGAGATTTAATATAAAAACTGGAAGGTAGGAGTAGAGAGAGGGGCATGAAGAGGGTCAAGTGGAAGTGGATAATGACGATGAGGACGAGGAGAAGGAGGAGGGGGAGTGGGAAGAGGAGGAGGGGGAAAGAGAATGAGGTTGAACCATTTAAACTGGCGACTGAGGTAGGGGAGATTTCCTTTTTGTTTGTGAACATAATGGCCCCCACATCACATACCGATATTCACAGGCGGCCATTGTCAGTAGTCGACAAGAGCCGCCTCGCTCCTGATGTTCACTTGACGGTGCTCCTGCAGCACCTCAGCTCTCTGAACCACCACTAGGACCAGACATCCTGAAAGTACGAGGTCCTTTCTTTGTGATGTCCAAAGCAATAACTGGCGTCTATTTGTAGAAGTTTAGAGTAGGAGGTTGAATCTACACACACACACACACACACACACACACACACACCGAAGAGCCACACTGGCCGAAGAGCCAGAAACGAATATGCACAGGTAAGAAGGGAGGCTCAGCGACAATATGAAAATGATATAGCATCAAAAGTCAAGTCTGACCCGAAGCTGTTGTATAGCCACATCAGGAGGAAAACAACAGTCAAGGACCAGGTAATCAGGCTGAGAAAGGAAGGTGGGGAGTTCACAATAAACGACCAAGAGGTATGTGAGGAGCTCAACATGAGATTTAAAGAAGTATTTACACAGGAGACAGGAAGGACTCCAGGAATTCAGAATGGGGAGGTATACCAACAAGTGCTGGATGAAATACACACAACCGAGGAGGAGGTGAAGAAGCTGCTATGTGAACTCGATACCTCAAAAGCGGTGGGACCGGACAACATTTCTCCGTGGGTCCTTAGAGAGGGAGCAGAGATGTTGTGTGTGCCACTAACACAAATCTTCAACACATCCATTGAAACTGGGCAACTACCTGAGGCGTGGAAGATGGCAAAGGTAGTCCCAATTTTAAGAAAGGAGACAGACACGAGGCATTAAACTACAGACCTGTGTCACTGACGTGTATAGTATGCAAAGTCATGGAGAAGATCATCAGGAGGAGAGTGGTGGAGCACCTAGAAAGACACAAGCTTATAAACGACAACCAGCACGGTTTCAGGAAGGAAAATCCTGTGTCACAAACCTACTGGATTTTTATGACAAGGTAACAGAAGTAAGACACGAGAGAGGGGGTGGATAGACTGCATTTTTTGGACTGCAAGAAGGCGTTCGACACAGTTCCTCACAAGAGATTAATGCAAAAGCTAGAGGATCAGGCACACGTAACAGGAAAAGCACTGCAATGGATCAGAGAATATCTGACAGGGAGGCAACAACGAGTCATGGTACGTGACGAGATGTCAGAGTGGGCACCTGTGACGAGTGGAGTTCCACAAGGGTCAGTCCTAGGACCTGTACTGTTTTTGGTATATGTGAATGACATAACGGAAGGGGTAGACTCAGAAGTGTCACTATTTGCAGATGATGAAGTTAATGAGAAGAATCAAATCAATCGAGGATCAGGCAGGACTACAAAGAGACCTGGACAGGCTGCAAGCCTGGTCCAGTAAGTGGCTCCTTGAATTTAACCCTGCCAAATGTAAATCATGAATATCGGGAAGGGCAAAGAAGACCGCAGACAGAGTATAGTCTAGGTGGCCAAAGACTGCAAACCTCACTCAAAGAAAAGATCTTGGGGTGAGTATAATACCGAGCACATCTCCTGAGGCACACATCAATCAGATAACTGCTGCAGCATACGGGCAGCTGGCAAACCTAAGAATAGCGTTCCAATACCTCACTAAGGAATCATTCAAGACTCTGTATACCATATACGTCAGGCCCATACTGGAGTATGCAGCACCAGTTTGGAACCCACACCTGGTCAAGCACGTCAAGAAATTAGAGAAAGTGCAAAGGTTTGCAACAAGACTAGTCCCAGAGCTAAGGGGATTGTCCTACGAAGAAAGGTTAAGGGAAATCGGCCTGACGACACTAGAGGACAGGAGGGTTAGGGAGACATGATAACGACATATAAAATACTGCGAGGAATAGATAAGGTGGAAGAGACAAGATGTTCCAGAGAGGGGACACAGAAACAAGGGGTCCAATTGGAAGTTGAAGACTCCTATGAGTCAAAGGGATGTTAGGAAGTATTTCTTCAGTCATAGAGTTGTCAGGAATGGAATAGCTTAGAAAGCGACATAGTGGAGGCAGGAACCATACATAGTTTTAAGACTAGGTTTGATAAAGCTCGTGGAGCAGGGGAGAGAGAGAGGACCTAGTAGCAATCAGTGAAGAGGCGGGGCCAGGAGCTATGACTCGACCCCTGCAACCACAAATAGGTGAGTACAAATAGGTGAGTACACACACACACACACACACACACACACACACATACACACACACACACACACAGTGAAGTTAATGAGGAGAATTAAATCAGATGAGGATCAGGCAGGACTACAAAGAGACCTGGACAGACTGCAAACCTCACTCAAGGAGAAAGATCTTGTGGTGCATATAACACCGAGTACGCCTGAATCACACATCAACCAGATAACTGGTGCAGCAAGGGCGCCTGGCAAACCTGTGAATAGCGTTCCGATACCTCACAAGGAATCGTTCAAGACTCTGTACACCATATACGTCAGGCCCATACTGGAGTATGCAGCACCAGTTTGGAACCCACACCTGGTCAAGCACGTCAAGAAATTAGAGAAAGTGCAAGGTTTGCAACAAGGTTAGTCCCGGAGCTAAGGGTAATGTCCTATGAAGAAAGGTTAAGGAAATCGACCTGACGACACTGGGGGACAGGAGGGTTAGCGGAGACATGATAACGACATACAAAGTACTGCGTGGAATAGATAAGGTGGACAGAGACAGGATGTTCCAGAGAGGGGACACAGAAACAAGGGGCTGGTTGGAAGTTGAAGACTCAGATGAGTCAAAGGATGTTAGTGTTTCTTCAGTCATAGAGTTGTAAGGAAGTGGAATAGTCTAGCAAGTGATGTAGTGGAGGCAGGAACTATACATAGCTTTAAGACGAGGTATGATAAAGTTAATGGAGCAGGGAGAAAGAGGACCTACTAGCGGTCAGTGAAGAGGCGAGGCCAGGAGCCAACATCGACCCCTGCAACCACAATTAGGTGAGTTCAATTAGGTGAGTTCACATGCATACATGTATGAAGCCCGGAGGGGAGTCCACTGGGGGTGGGGAAGCAGTAATTTAGTTTACGTGGGGATGTATGAAGCAGAATGAGTTTAGTGGGGGGTTTTGAAGCAATAATGAGTTTTCGGGGGATGGAAAAAAGAGTTTACTTTGGGGGGTGGCAAAAGAGTTTTCGGGGGATGAAGCAAAAGAGTTTTTTTGGGGAGTATGAAGCAGAAGAGTACGGGGGATGTATGAAAGTAATGAGAGGGGGAAGAAGGAATGAAACGGGGGGTGAGAAATGAGGGGAGTCAGGTTATGCTCTTTCCCCAAAAAGCATTAAAAATAAATAAAGTTTTAAACCGGGGAAGAGAACGTTTACATCAGGGAGGGATTTCCCGGGAAAAAATTTTTAAAGGAAGATGTTGTTGACGGAGAGAGGGTTTGTTTTAGAGGGGATTTTTGACGGAGGGGGGATGTTTTAAAAATTTGACGGAGGGGGGATTTGTTTACGGAGGGGGGATGTTGTTGGCGGGGGGGAATTTTGTTGGCTGAGGGAGGAGGGGAATTTTTGATGGGGGGAGGGTTTAAATTGGTGAGGAGGGGGGTGTTAGGAGGGGGGATTTGTTGACGGAGGGAGGGGTTTTTACTGAGGAGGGGTTTTTAGGGAGAAAGGGAGAGGGGGGAATTTTTGCGGGAAGGGGTTTTTAGGGGGGGGGAAGGGGGAAAGGGGGGAAATTTTGGCTAGAAAATTTTACGGGAAGGGGGTTTTTACGGAGGGGGGAAATTTTTGCGGAGGGGGGATTTTATGGGGGGGGGGGGTTTTTGGAAGGGGGTTTTTGGCAGGGGGGATGTTGTTGCGGAGGGAGGATTGTTTTACGGAGGGGGGATGTTTTGGGCGGAGGGGGGAGTTTTGCAGGGAAAGGGGAAGGGGAATTTTTGGGGGGGGGTGGAAAGGGGGGAATTTTTGGCGGGGGAGGTGTTGGCGTGAGGAGGATTTGGCGTGAGGGAGGGTTTTGTTGGCGGGGGGGAAGAAAGGGGT